>VDFB02014735.1:23423-222594 GCA_007258455.2 Sequoia sempervirens | reverse complement strand
CTCTTCCACTCTCTCCTCCCTCCCTTCCACCCTATCTCCCACTCTCCCACTCTCTCTCCCACTGTTTACCACCCTCTCCCATGCTCTCACTCTCTCAAACTCTCTCCCACACTCTCTCCCACTACCACCCTCTCTCACCCTCTCTCCCACAAGCATACATACATACATATAGGCATACATACATACATACATGACACACCAGCATACATATACATACAAACATATCAACAAACATTTAATAAAGTGGCATTTAACTAAAGGAAGACATAACGCGAGCACATTATGTGTTGCTAGACATGTTCCCTGGAGAAGCAAAAAATGTCAAAACTAACACATAACACAGCGTGTTATAATGTGCTCACGTTATATTTTCTTTGGGAATCCCCAAGCCTTAGCTTTGGTATTTTCCTTGGAATACCAACCCAAAGGCTTGGAGGGCATTCCCAACGACCAGAGACGTGTTTTTTAAAAATTTTACAATTTTTTACATAATCGAGTTCGTGCTTACTGTCATGCTTGCATCTAGTTCAATATCAACAAAATCGAACACATGGGTAATGTTAGGTTCTCTCTTAGCTTTCCAACGATGTAATTTTTTTCACTTTCTGACAATGTTAGGTCTTTCACCCATAATTTCTTTTGTTTGTATATATGTTTTTTGTCAAAAAGTAGTGTTTAGTGTTTTTTTCATTATAAATTAACCATTCATCAAAATTTCAAATAAATTACATTTTTAGAAACTAGACTCCATTATACAAATCTTAAAAATTAAAAATTAAAAAAAATATATTACTTTCCAAAATTTGTAGGGGGAGCATGGCCAAAATTCTGATTTTTAGGAAGTGCCCACTTAGAAAATTAGTAAAAAATAAAATATTCATTAAAAAATTATCAGAAAAATCGTGCATCAACTAGATGCTGTTAGCTAACTTCTAACCATAGCGATTTTAAAAA
Source organism: Sequoia sempervirens (assembly GCA_007258455.2). Classification (NCBI taxonomy): domain Eukaryota; kingdom Viridiplantae; phylum Streptophyta; class Pinopsida; order Cupressales; family Cupressaceae; genus Sequoia; species Sequoia sempervirens. The sequence goes on along the minus strand of VDFB02014735.1, from coordinate 221,640 downwards.
TACTACAAAAAAGTTCACTGTGCTAGGTTCGTACAAGAGTTGTTATGTTATATTTTTCTGACAAAAACAACAACAATTTGTGTACATCCCTCTTTTGAACCCCTTAATATCAACCATTTTCAAAATAAATTAGTAGTTTAGAAAGTAGACTCGGAGCACTTTGATCCTTGTTTTTTTGCCACCTCAAAATTTTGAGTGTAGCTATCCTCAATTTCACGTCCAAGGTTAGTATTTCCCAATTTTTGAAAAAAAGTGGCCACTTAAGCCCCCTTTTTGGGAACCATCTTGGTGCACTTACCCTATATCTAGCATATATCAACATAGGTAAATTTAAAGATTTTTCCAAAGTATAGAGTTTGGTTCAGGCTAGGACTCTTGTTAAAAATTTGTCTGAAGTCATGGATGACTGAAGGTTGTGGAGAGCAACATGGAGGTTGTTGATATCTTGAAGAATATGTAGTACTGTTGCTTTTTTCCCTCCTTTTTGGTTGTTGTCATGCTAATGGTGTGTTGTGTTTGGGTTGCTTAATACTTTATGTAGTTATCTTTAGTTTTAGCTGATCTTTTTTGTAAAGGGTTTCAGGCCCCTTCAAAACCCATTTTTTACCTCTAATAAAAAACATGGGTAAATTTTAAAAATATTTTAAATGGTATAAATTTAAAATAATATTAATATTTTAAATGTATATTTTTTAGATTGTGTCCAAAAAGTCATACCTTTTGCATAGGATGGTGTATGCACTTCAAGCTCTTTTTTAAATGCACTCTAAAATCCCTAGAATGAGTATGCATCTTAAATTTTTTAGAATTTAAAGTATTGTAGTGCATGTTATTGATTATCTCATTCAAAATGATACCACAAGCATTAAATTATGTTCAAAATAAATTAACTTTCATCTTAATTAAAGTGAAGGATGTAATAATACCATAAAAATAACACCAAGAAAGAAAATAAGAAAAAATGAATAAAAAGGAAATTGATAGAAAGAAATCTCCTCTCACCTAGGGTGAGGGAAGCACTTTCATTCAAAGTTGGGGCTAAGTTCAATTAGAGTTAGTGTTATGGCACAACTAGGGTTAGGGTTCAATCAAGATTCAATTAGGGTTAAGGTATAATTAGGGTTTCAATCAAGATTCAATTAGGATTAAGATTTGATTAGGTTTAAAGTTAGGGTTCAATTAGCATTCAACTAGGGTTATGGATTAGTTACACTTAGGGTTAGGGTTAAATTATGGTTAGGTTTGAAGTTAGGGTTAAATTTTGGTAAGGGTTATTGTTAGTTTTAGGCTTAGGGTTAAATTAGAGTTATCTTGGGTTATGATATAATTAGGGTTATGGTTCAAATAATGTTAAGATTTAATTAGGGTTAGGGTTAAATTATGGTTAAGGATTAAATTAAGGGTAGGCTTAAATTAGGGTTAGAATTAGGGTCAATTAGGGTTAAGGTTCAATTAAGATTAAAATTTAATTAGGGTTAGAGTTTAATTAGACCAAGGGTTAGGATTAGATTTCAATTAGTGTTAGAGTTATGATTAGAATAAGAGTTCACTTAGGTTACAACTAAGCCTTAATTGGGATTAGGATTCTATTAATATTAGTGTTAGGGCTATGTTTCATTTAGGGTTGGTGTTAGGGTTCAATTAGCGTTGTAATATAAATCTTCATGTTAGTGTTAGGTGCCTATTTTCATCATTTTTTCTCAGTGCAATAACGCCTAGATAATGATATCTCAATGTATTTTATATATATTAATATTTAATATATTTATGCTTATAATATTATCAAATACAATTATTATATTTATATTATCAAATACAAATATTATATTATATTTATATTTAGGCCTTTCCATTTGCAAGTCCAAAATTGATCGATAAACTATCTAAAACCTAAAAACAAGATTTACTCATCGTTAAACCACTGTTGAGTTGTGGGAAAACAAGTTTCAACTGTTGGTAAATCAGTGTCATTTAATAGTAAAATCCTACAAAATATCATGTGAAATCTTCAAAAAACCAAAAATCAAATAATACCCTACAAAATATCATGTGAAATCTTAAAAAAAACCAAAATCAAATAATACCCAATTTCTGTAAAGAAAAAATATAGATTCAAAAGCCAAAATCAAATATACCCAATTGCTGAAAAATCTAGATTTATCTTAGTTGTAAAAATCTATCAATGTAATCCTTGAACTTGTGCGAGTGCTAGTTAGTAATTAATTAGTCGATATGTTACATATAGTGTGAGATTTGAACATGGAACAAGTCTCACACCTACAAACCAATATTGAGTCATGGAAAACAAATTTCAACTTTTGTTTAATGGTAAACCGTTGTCGTTTGATGGTAAAATCCTTCCAAATATTAGGTAAAAATATAGATCTGTCTAACCTTATTTCATTCCATTATTTAGCACTTATTATTAATTGTTTAATTGAATCACATGCAACTAGAATTTGCAACACATCATTAATATACATATAGTTTTCTATGGTGTAATCCTTGAACCTTCTTTAGATGCAAGTGCTCGTTATATTTATAATAATATTATCAATACATAAATTAAAAATTAAAACAAACATGTTTTTTAATTTGAATGTTGATGTTTGAATTTTTAAAATACATTAGATATTATAAATATAAGTATCATATAGGCATGTATTTTAAATAATTATGTAAACTTTGTATTTAATATGTAGCTTCTATTTCCTCTCAATAATCTAGAATATAGACATTGATTATTATAAGTTGTTTTATATTGTTTTTATTTAAGTCATGTCTACAATAATTTTTTTATTAATTTAATCCAATAAAATTTAATTTCTAAAATATATGACTAAAATTTATATTCTTTATTAAAGATTTAATAATATATTTATATAATTATTTTATAAATTTAAAATGTACAATTATAAAATTAATATAATATTAACTCTCTATTATTTTTAGATTATGCAAGTGAGTTTATATATATAGAGTTTAAAATGATATTTTTATTTTCTCTTCCCTATTCATAATTTTATTCACCCAATAACTATAACCTATAACCATGTATGTTCTCTTTTAAAATAATAAGAGAAAAAAAATGGAGTGATTGCATGGACATGCACATATTCTCTTCCTCCGAGGTCAACTTGTACTATTTTCATCTCTCATATAAGATGCTCCACCACCATCATTTTCATTTCTCTTACATTTATTTACCCTTACTACTAGCATACATATATTAAATATTAATATATATAAAATACGCCGAGAGTTATCATTTTTATTGAGTGCTTCTACGTTGGAGCTCAACAAATTATATATATATATATATACACACACTTAATATATATATACACACACACTTAATATATATATATACACACTAAAAATCTATAAGACATATAATCATTGTTAAAGTGTATGACTCATGAACTTTTTTTGCAACATCTTCCATTGTCATTATTTCTAGTTCTTAAGCTTGTATTTTCAATTTCTTTGACCATCTTATTGCAATACTCTAAAACTGTTCTTGTACATTTGTCGACAGGGGTTTCAAAAAAATCATTTGACCTTACAAGGTAGTTGGGATTTCAACTATGATTTCTGATTCATTCTATAAATCTCCCATTTTAAATTCAATTATTTGCTGAAAATAAAAGAACCCTATTTGAACCCTAACCCTAATATAATCTTAATTCCAATTTAATTATAAGCCTAATTGAACCATAACCTCAACCCCAAATGAATGCTAATCATAAACCTAATCCCAACCCTAACCTTAATCCAAATTCTAAACTTTATCTTACAACACTAATTGTAACCATAATTGTATTTGAACCATAACCATAACCTTAACCTTAATTGAATCTTAACCCTAACCTTTAAATAATATTAACAATCATGATTTAATATTGATAAACATGATTTACATGAGTTTTTATGTTATACTTATTATTAAATTTACAAGTGAAATAAGAATGTAATCATGCTTAATGACCATAATATAATAAACAATGTAAATCCTTAATAGATTTATAGTCCTATACTCACTAATAACATAATATGAATTTGGGTTTTATAGTTAATGTTTAATGCTAGCTACAAAGGAGTGATTTATTAAATAAAGATTATAAAAAAAACTAATATATTTGATTGGAGAAAAATCATGATAGCAAACCCCAACTCATAGTTATTAAGATCCTATGCCATAATCACAAATTTATTTGTTGCTAGTAAAACCATTAAATTTTAATCTTGTGATCATGATATCTTTGTGAAATAATACCTTATTGTCCTATTTGAGAATAATTACACCCATAATATTATTGACTCTCTTTTTATGCTTATAATTTTTTTAATAACTATTTTTTTGAATTTAACATGTGTAGTTTTCATTATTTTTCAAGCATATTTTTATAAATATTTATGATTGTGCAAAAGGTTCTTTCTTGTGAATTGAATTGACATCCTCAATTCCCACACATTCTAACTTTGTATAATAAACATCATATTCTACAACAATCCATTTTATCAATTGAATTTAAAATATTTAAATATAAGTGCTTATTGCATATTGCATAGGAAAATGAGAGTAAAATCAAAGATATCTACTTGAGATGTTAAAAGAGGAGAGTGCCTCTTCAAAAAAATTAACATTTGTAGTTTTCATCATTTTTCAAGCAAATTTGTATAAATGATTATGATTGTTCCTCGAGAGGTTCTTTCTTGTGTATTGAATCCAAAAAAAATAAAATATTATCCCTATGTATTATATATTACTATTTTATACTATAATATTATTATTAATGATATTTAAAATATTATTTCATATTATTATATTATATTTTTATATTATATTATATTATTAGCTTTCACAAAAAATTAAAATTGAATTTATATTCTCTTTAAATAGAAATTATGAAACTTATTATTTTACATTTTTTTCTGTTTATTTATTTCTTCCAGTTTCATAAATCAAATTTAAACTGTATTAAACAATGAGTCATTATCATAAAACTTGAACAAACATAAAAAAATCATCATAAACAATATTTTTGTTATCTAAATCTTAAAAGAGAATTTTTTCTTTCTAAAAAACCAAGTTGTTACCAATTTTAAACATGGAGAAAAAATAATTGAGATTTGATGGGCAATTTTAACTGTGAACAAAAAATTTAAAATCATGCCCACATAAGATTACATTTTCCTTCTAAATTTTTATGTGAAACATTAAAAAAGGACCATAAAATAACATGATAAGTCCATCTAAAAATTACTTGCTATTTTTCTAAGCAGTGACCACATAAAAAATTTAAGTATGCCTCTGCATGAGACCTTGTCAAGCTGCAATTCTATCAACCATTTATATGAATCAAAATTTGAGAGAAATTTATTAGAAACATATTGTGGATAGTCTAACCACGTAGATGTTTAGATGCTCATGGAATTTATGATCTCAAGCTTATTGCAATTCTTTTTAGTGTTTCAAGACATATTTACTCGTTGCTTACACCTTTTTCTAAATTTGAGATTTATTTTGATAATGATTGCCTACAAAATCAAGCTCCCTCCATTGTCCCCACATAGTGTAGCTCCTCTTTACTCTTTCGTTTTTTTAGTTTTGGAACCAAAACAATATAATTCTACGACATTTGAATATTTACCATATTAATTAAAAAATTCTATAGGCTCGACATTTGGTCTCACTATTAGAAATAATACCTTTTTATGCAGAATAAAAAAAACATAGAAATAATTTCCTTTACAATAATGTCATCGGAACTTCCAGGGTCCTTGCCATGGAGATACTTCTCGAGTGTGCCATTGGGAACATAGTCATAAACAACACACATTTTTTAGTTCTGATCATAGTAGCCTATGAGGGATTCTTAATTAAATCCACCATTTTGTTCAAAGATTTGGCCATGGAAATAACTATAAATGCCCGAGTATTGCATTATGAGCAAAGAAAAATACCTGGAGTCCCAAATTTGTCCTGTTGATCTCAAAGAGCTATAAAATTCGAAAGCAACACGAAGCAGTAGCCCCAGATCAAAACATGGAGCTTGAAAACTTTCAAGCAAATGCAATTGGCGAAATGGATATCTGTGAATGCACAAGTGAAAGAAGTGAACTATTTTCTTCAAACGAACATTACAATAATATCTGCTCTAATGTATGTAATTATAAACAGCGGGAAAGAAACAAAGCCTACGTAGAAACCAAAAGATGATCAGTAAACCTGCATAGAAACCAGAAGATGAGGAATTCAATGCACGTTGCATCTAATTTCTTTATGGCACTCTTGCACTCCACTATAAACTGTGATGACTCTTCCGCTGCCATTAGTTACACAATGTAATAAACTTCCACTCTCATCATGAGACTCTTCAGCTTCTGTCGGTTATGAGCCGTTGCCTGCCAAACATCTGATCTACCACCGTGAAACTTTTCAGCTTCTTCTTGTTCTCCATCATGACAACCAGCAAGGACGTCAACTTTTTTGAAAAAGGGTTAATGTTTACAGAGAAACATTCTTCCTTCTACAACTGAATACGCCTCTCGGTGTAAATATTTAAACAAGTGTCATTTAGTGGTTAGTACTTGCCTTTGTAGTATTGTAATTAGAGGTTTGTACAGTTTTAAAACACAAAACTAATTATGATAGTTCAATTTTGTACTAGGAAAAGTTGAAATAAAATATATGTTATCTTAGGCAAAATAATAGTTCATTTTCACTTTTCCTAAAATTCCCTCAATAACACACAAAATTTTTTACCCAATCATAATCACAATAAATAATTTTTATAATTTATAAAATTAAATATTTAAGAAATTCACTTAATAGAAACATTTTATTTCTTTACAACCTTCCATTGAATTTTACACGAGTTTGAATGTATAGGATATTATTAGGAAAGACAATTCAAGACGACAATCAATAAAATATTTTCTTATTTGTATTAAAATATCTAATGCTTTCTCGTCTATTTCACAAACCCCCGTGCCCTCCCCACACCTACAGACAAATCATATGCTTTGTTTTATTCGCTTGGTTTGCACGCCATTTGATTTCAACATTTGCAATGCATGGTCAATATTGGACACCTATTGTTTCCAGCCTCTCAAATTCCAGTCAACAAAACTAGTTCCTGAATTGCATTTGAATTCATCACTAGATGCCTAAGCTATCCTTTAAACTATCTTAAACCTTTTGTTCTTTTCTTTGCAACAGTCTCCACCTCAAACAATGAAGAAGATAAACATGGCACTTTTGAGCACATCTACCCTACTAATTGTAGCATTGCTGACAAATGCAGCAGAAGAAGTATTTCCTAAAGAGGCCCTGCCCACGGCATCAGGGTACCTGAGGATCAAAGAGAAGCCTGACATCCTCATGTTCTATGCATACTACGAAGCCATCAAACCGGCACTCCAAGTTTCAGAGAGGTCGGTCGTGTTGTGGCTTCAGGGAGGCCCCGATTGCTTTAGCCCGATCGGCAATCTGTACGAAATAGGCACCTGGAGAGTCGCTCAAGACCTCCGCCTGCACAAAAACTCAGCCCCATGGAAATGTCTTTTTGGCCTCCTTTTTCTGGACAATCCCATCGGAAGTGGCTTCAACGTGGCTCCCATCGACCAAGATATTCCCGGCAATCAGGAAGAAATCGCCAAGGATTTATACAGCGCACTGGAAGCATTCTATGACCTCAATCCTCTATTTGAATCCTGACCCTTCGTCGTGATGGGCAAGAGCTACACAGGAAAATGCATGCCCTCGCTGGCGTATTACATGGTGGAGCAGCTAGAGAAGGGTGGCTCCTTATGAATAGACAGTGCGGCCATTGGCAATGGATTGATGCACCCTGTTGTCCAAGTAAGTCATTACTCTACTGTGTAGCTTGACACTACAGATTTTCACCCTTTGTGATTAAGGGCGTTAAAACCATTTTATAATTTTAAAATTTCAAACCAATTGAAAATTGTGTGAACCCCAATCCTAATACCTACAAAACAATGAGAATAAACACATTAGATTAGAGATTGCAAGTAAGAACAAGGATTCCCCATGAAATCCATTAACATAGCTCAAATTAGGAAAAACAATGAAAAACATAATGAAAACAACAAAATAAAGATTGAATCTTAATTAAGCTAACAAACTCATGATCCCATGGGGGAATTGGTACCAATTTGATGTGAAAATTGGTCCTTTCCCAACTCCTATGATGCAAGATTGATGTATGTTGATGAGAATTGATGAGTGATCCACTTTGTTGATGCTTGATGAGAGCTCCAAGCTAAAAAACCTACATAACCTAGCTAAGATTCAATGGTGATGGATGAAATTTGATAGATATTTGAGCATGGTAACTTTGCATAATTTGCGGATGATCAAATGAGGAGATGAAGCCTCTTATTTATAGATGAGATTGAAGGATGAATGTACAAAATAGAGCAATGTGGGACTAAGAATTAGCTAATAGCAAAGTGCCACATGTCAACCTATGAGTGGATGGATGATGAGCACATTTTGATCAATGTGCAAGTTTGAAATTTGAATTTGATGAAATGACATGTTTAGGGGGGGTGAAAGATGAGTTAAATGTCAAGTGGGATACATGTAAGAGACAATGTAAGAGCTTTAAATGCTTTGTTGGATGGACACATCATTTTGGGGGGAGATTTCAAATTTGAGGAATATTCTATTTTTTATGCCTTTTTTGAATGAAAATAGATTATTTATAAATCAATTAAATTGATTTTCATGTGCAAGTTGCAAAATATAGAGGATTTGAGTGATTAGGATTAACATTAATCATGATTTGATTAATTTAAATGATGTTAGTTGATTTGACCATTTTGACTTAGATTTTAGGATTTAAATAACTCAAAATGAGAAGAGAATGATTTAGACTTAGTTCAATAAATATTTTTTGATTTATTTAACCAAAAGGGGTGATGTTAGATTAAATTAGATAAATGTTTGATTTATTTAATTTAATTAGATGAACTTTATAGATTTAATCAAATAATATGGATTATTTAATTAAATAAAGATAGGGAGATGAAATGACCTAGCCAATTACATAGAGACAATGATTTAATTAAATCGAGGGATTTAATTAAAGGGGGAATTATGATGACTTTAATCAAATAAGGCTATTCGATTAAATGGTTAGATAGAGGGATAATTCAAGATGAGGCGATGTTAGTAGATCCAGATCTAGTGTGATATCAATATGTATATTTTTTGTGTCTACAAAAAGCATCTTATCTAACATTATTAGGCCTAGTTAAACTAACACTTGCACCTTAAAAAAAGGTTCAAGGATTACACCGATAAAAAAATTAAAAATTAAAAATATTTATCAAGATAAATTTATGTATTTCATTTTTTTATATTATAAAAATATCATTTATATATATATTAATTTCAAACTATTGTTTTTTCTTAAATCTATTTTAAATTAATAATTTGAATACCCCTAGCTATTCAAGATAACTCTTGATTATGACCATGATAAATATTGATTGGTTGTGAGATTACAAAGATAACTATTTTCAAGACTATGAACACAAAAAAATATTAACAAAAGTAAAGTTTCATTGGAGCAAATTAATATAGAAAGACTTTTATTAGTGTCTGTTGGAAGAATATTTATATAGGTGATCATCAAATAGAAGTTACAGCCTCACATGTAGTTTCCTAGGTGGCCCAATTAGCACTAAACATTCCCCTTCAAACATTATCAGATTCTACATAGACGCTTTTTCTTTAATAAATGGTGACGTTACCAATTCATTAGGCCCAAGCCTTGCTACATATAAACATTGTTGGCCTCTTAGCCTAGTATTCTTTATTTGCATAAAGTCATTTCAACCTATACACATAAATTTATATTGCTATGGTTACCAATGAAAACAGGGGGAATAAAATAAAAGTTATTCCAAGTTGTTTGACCATTCAAATGGGTGTTAGAATGAAGTTTTTGTTCATCAATGTAGAGATTACATGTGTCTCTATTGTCTATGTTCATAGAAATTCCTAAAATATTAATAGGTTATGATTGAACATTCTGCTAGCACGTGGCCATCTAGAAAAGAGAATTGTTCCAGATTTAATATGACAAAAATGGAAAATCTAAATAATAAAACCACTTAAAATCAAAATGTTAAAAAAAAGTTAAGTTTCTTAAGAAATAAGTTTGTAAAATCTCTAGTCTTAGCACCTACCTACACTCTCTAAATGCCACATGCTACTTAATTTCCTACCTTTCATCTACCTCTTGCCACTTGTGTGAAAATTCTATTGCAGTTACTGATCATTAATCTCCTATCTAATATAAGATTATTTGACTACCGGAAATTAATTCACAGCAACTATTGAAAAATAACACAACTGCAACTTCACAAACAAAACTCACAAGAATAGAGAAGAAAACATGCACAATAATTAACACAATATTTTTGGAAAAATTGTCCCTGGAAAAACCCTGAAGGGAAAACTAGTACTGCAAATGAGGAATTTTATTAAACTTTAGAAAATTAAGAGATGCATAAACTGCTTGCCTCTTATTGGCAGAGCTCCGACAATATTCTTCTCTGGAAATTCTTCCCTCAATTTCTCCTGCTGAAATTCCACAGTCGTTGTCCCCAATGCTATCAATGTGCCCTTGCTATCACTGAAAAACTATTTTCTATCACTGCAAATCTACTTGCTATCACTGTAATTTTTTCTCAAGTGTATGTTCTCCAAATGCCCATTGATCCCCTTTTATAATTTTCTCATTGAAAAACTGGGGTTTATGCCAAAATTCAAATTATTTTAGAAGGGGGAACCGTAATGATCGAGGTTGGAATGGGCAACACTGGAACAAGGAAAATAGATTCACTCATAGGTGCAACGGGGGAGTCAACCCCCAAGTCGGGGGTCGAGGTGATCCCCCATGAACAGTGGGCACAAATGGTGACTTTGGTGTTCGCAGTCTGAGGACTTCTTTTCGGGCATTTCAAGAGGCAAGAGCAGTGATGGATGCCTTAATTGGGGGCACTAGGCTACATTGGTGATTGGTTTGAATATGTTACAACTGTCTATTTCATTTTTGGAGCAACAAGGCTTGATTGTTCGCTAGTATGGGAAAAGCTTAAATTGGGATAACTTAATTCAATGGTTGCAGGGCTATTGGGAAGCGAAAATGAAATTCAAAGTTTTGGCGAATGACTTCTTTGTGGTCATATGTTTGATAGTTTGCATCAAGGATTAGATCTTGAATGGGATCTAGCTAATGGACAATTTTGGTTTCTACATCCGTAAGTGGGAGGTAGGCTTTAACCCTATGAAACACCAAATGGAGTGGATCCAGGACTGGTACATGTTATCAAACCTTCCCTTGGAATTTTTCCAAATAGGGATCTTGGAATATATTGGAAATCATTTAGGGAAATTTATCTATGTGGAGGAAAGAATCAATCAGGATGGTGTAAGCACCTATGTGCACATTTGTATTGAATGCAAGCCCCATTGCTCCTTTTGGAGAGAGATTGAGTTATTTACAAATTGGAGCAATTTGATTCAACCTATAATCCTTGACCTGCATATAGAGAATGTGATTTTGGATACCATTGGTTGGTGATCATCGGACAAGGGTGGATGTAGTCCTCCCTAGACTCGAGCTACTAAAAGCCACACTCAAGGAAACATGTTGGATGCAAGAGAAGAACTGGGGATTGACAATCAGAGTGTCTCATTAGAGAATCACTTCAAGGAGAAAAAGGATGTGGCAGTCAACACCACTAAAGGGGAAACCCTCGTGGAGGATGTTGGGTTGGTAGATGGTGAGGAAGATCCACTGTCAGGGTAGGACAACATTGTGGCACATTAGGCTTTGAATTCAAAAAATTTAGAGGCTTTGAATGTGATGATGCCCAACATCAAGGAAGATGATCTCAATTTGCTTATGGAGGTTGGTTATGAGCTTGCTAAGCTCGCTAAAGCTACTAAATATGATTCAATATCTTTGGGAAATGAGAATTTGGTAGAGGATTGGGTTGAAGAACCCCAATTGGATGAGTTTATCAAGTAGAGGCGGCTTGCCCAGATCCCCTCCCACCCGTGAAAAGGCTCCTCCTGCCAAAGCTATGGGGGGACTGGACATTAGCCAAAGAGAACCAAGTAAAGTATCCCTAGACTATGGTGATAACAAAATGTGTGATAGGATTCCCAATCAAGAGAAGTTAAAATAGGATGGGGAAGCAAGTGGCCAGCTGAAAATCAACACAATGCTCAAAGTAGGGAAGGGTGATGCCATTCTTGAATAGCCATGAAGATCATTACTTGAAATGTTAGGGGTCTAAATGCCCCTAAAAAATGATGCCTATTTAGGAATCAAATGGAGGGTTTCTAGGTAGACATATCCAATTTCCAGGAAACCAAATTAAGCGAGCTAGAGAAGGAATGTTTCTGTAAAAAGTTGAGAGGTTGGAGAGGCCTTAGGGTGAATGCGAAAGGAACTTCAGGAGGGATACTCACTCTTTGGCGATGAAAAATTATGTGTTTGGAGGAATCAACCTCGACCAAACAATGGATGGCCTCCAAGGTAAGGAGTTTGGATTCTAATCTGAATTTCATTTTGTTTAATGTATATAGTCCTATCACTTGTATCCAAAAAAGGGAGTTGTGGAGGGATTTAAGCAAATTCTATAATGATCCATCCTTTGAATTTATCATCTTGGGTGGGGATTTTAATTCCATCCTAAGAGCTTCTGATAAGAAAAGTGGTATTGGGAGAAGGCTGCAGTCGTAAATTGATTTCAAAAGGTTTGTAGAGAGCAACACACTACTTGAAATCAACATGAGAAATGGGAAGTTCACTTGGACCAATAGAAGGGTTGGGTTTTGCAACATTATAGAAATATTGGATAGATTATTGTTTAAATGGGATTTATCTTAGTTTCCTTTCAAACTGGAAGGTAGAATTCTTCCCGGTGGAGGCTCAAACCACTTCCCGCTATTGCTAGACATAGTCAGGGAGTGATCTCCAGTTAGATGCCCTTTCAAGTTCGAGAATATGTGGTTTCATGATCCTCACTTATTCAATCTAATTCAGCAATGGTGGTCAACCTATAGTCCTAGTGGTTCAAAGATGTTCAATTTTGTGGAAAAATTGAAATCGATTAAACAACACCTCAAACTTTGGAATAAGGAGTGCTTCAAAAACATCTTCAAGGAAAAATGGGTAACCGAAGAGGCTCTACATGCTTTGAATGAAGAGTTCATAAATTAGGGGATGTACATTGATAGGTTCAACTAGGAAAAAGAGTTGTTGAATAAATTAAATGATTTAATGGCTAAGGAAGAAACCTTTTGGCATAGAAATTCTAGGGAAGTGTGGCTTCGAGGAGGTGATAAGAACACTAAATTCTTTCACAATTCCACAAGACCAAAAGGGAAGTAAACAAGATTACCACATCAAAGGTAATGATGGAAAATTTTTGGATAAATTCAAAGACATTAAGGTTGCCATAGTGGAATTTTTTTAAGTCCCTTCTCAATGAGCTAGAGGGGTCACGATTGTAGGATCAACGAGCTCTCATAAGTGGTATCCTACATCTCATATCTGGAGAAAAAAATGTGATGCTACAAAGAAAGTTTTCAAAAAATGAGATTAAGGAGGCACTCTTTCAATTGCACCCATACAAGGCCCTAGGCCCTGATGGGTTTCCTGCTAGATTTTTCAAAAAGTGTTAGGACATCCTTGGCGCAGATTTGGTTGATGTCATTGAAGATTTTAGGTGTTTGGGGAAATTTCTCAGAGAGATAAACAACACCATAGCAACAACACCTTCATAGCACTAATTCTGAAAAATGAAAAACAAAACATTCTTGACGATTTTTGGTACATATCCCTCTGCAACATAGTATACAAAGTCCTCACCATAGCCATAGCTAATCAGGTAAAAAGTATCCTACCACAGGTTATCTAAGAAGAACAAAATGGTTTTGTTTTGGGAAAATCAATTTTTGATGGGGTCATTATTGCTCAAGAAGCAATACATTCAATTCAAAAAATGAAAAGACAAGCTATGCTAGTCAAGTTGGACATCAAGAAGGCCTATGACAAAGTGAATTGGCACTTTCTCTTCAAGGTTATGGAAGCTTTTTGGTTTGACAAACAGTGGCTTAATTATATTTTTAAATGGATAGATTTTCTGAGATTTTGTGTTCTCCTTAATGGCACCCCGGAAGGTTTCTTCAGTGATTCAAGAGGGCTTAGGTAGGGGGATCCTCTCTCCCATTTCCTCTTCATTATTATGTTGAACGCTCTTGGATGGGATTTCATGAAGGTAAGGCAGGAGGGCCTCCTGGTGGGGGTTCAGATTACTCATGGAGTTCCTGAAGTTACTCATCAACAATTTTCTGATGATAATATGTTGTTTGGTGTCTCCACAATAAAGGAGGTTAAAGGGTTCAAACAAATTCTAGATCAATACACACAAGCATCTGGTCAAGAGGTAAGTCAAGCCAAATCCAAAGTCTTTTTCTTCCACACTGGTATTGATAGGGAAATTCAGATCCTTCGTATTTTGGGTTATCATAAAGGAAATCTCCCATGCAAATATTTGAGCCTTCCACTAGCTAAAGGTGTTCAACTAGGCAATCTATGGGATCTAGTGATTGAAAAGTTCAAATCTAGACTTGCATCATAGAAGAACAAGTGGTTTTCTTGGGTGGGTCGCCAACATTGTTAAAATCAGTGATAGTAGCTATACCCATATACATGCTCTCGTGTTTACCTCTTTCAAGCGGGGCAAACAAAAACATCAACCAAAAGATGAAGAATTTTTTCTAGAAAGGAAAATATAACCAACACAAGTTCCCACTAATAAAGTGGAAAAAGATAAGCGAGAAAAAGGAAGCAGATGAGGTAGGTTTGAAGAATATGTTAATGCAGAATCAAGCTCTAGGGGCTAAGTTATTATGGACATTACAATCAAAACCAGAGCTAAAGTGGGTCAAGATAGTCCAAGAAAAATAGCTGGATGAGGAAGAGCATGGCCTTTTCTTTGCAAGAACACTCCCAAAAGGGTTGCGAATATGGAACTTCTTAAGTAGCTACAGACACTTGATTCTGGACCATCTAACGTGGGAGATTAAGGAGGAACAAGAGGCTATATTTTGGGAGGATTCTTGGGAAGGGATTTGCAAATTGGAAGATAACACTGACTTAGCATAGGTTAGGTTGCTAACAAAGCAAAAATGGAGAAGCAAGGTGGGTAACTATTTGACGATCTCCAGGGTGGATGGTTGCCCCAATTATAGTTGGAAAAGCCCAAGAGAATTGGGTTTGGATCCCAGGATAGTTGCAACCTATGATGCAAAGATGGCTCAGCGTGTTGTGTTCCCAAGACAAGGAAGAGATGTGATAAGATGGAATGCATCCCCAATTGGGATCTATAATGCTAAGGACGGTTACAAGGTTTTGGCTGGGTCAAATGTGCACGACCCTCGGCTCCCCACCAATTTGTGTTGGAGCATGAATTTTCTCCCAAAAGCTGGACTTTTCACTTGGGTTCCGATGCAAGGAAGAGTGTTAACAGCAGAAAGGTTTGCTCGTTTGGGTTACTCGAGCTTGTCAAGATGCATTCTTTGTAAACAATTGGAAGAAACAGGTGATCATTTGTTCATAAATTACCCATGTGCATAACACTGCTGGAATTGGTTGTGTGTGAAGCTCCAATGGTAGATGAAATTGCCAGACAACCTTTTGGGTTTATTCCTGGGGTGGCCAAAGCTTCACAAAATGCAACTTTTTGTAGCTTATGGACCGCGTGTCCATCACTGGTAATTTGGGAACTATGGAAGGAGCAAAACATGCATATCTTTTAGGAGAAGGCGATGTCCAGATAACCTCTTCTAAAAAAAATAGAGGAAAGCATAGTGGAAACTATCAATGTGAGGGTGGAAAAATGTTAGGGTAGTAAAGCGACCTTCATCGAATGGGATGCTATGATGAAGAAAAATTGGCATGGTCTCTCTATTCCACCTCAAGTTGGTGCAAGGGGAAAAATAATGCAGATCAAAAGAAGGAATGCAGTTTGGCATCCCCTAGAGGTTGGTAGGCTGAAGCTGAATTTTGATGGAGCTTCTTGTGGCAACCCAAGAGTTTCTAGGGTAGGGTACATTGTCAGAGATTAGAAATCTAGATGTGTAGGAAGGTTGGGTGCACCTCTTTCAATCAACACCAATAATGTTGCAAAAATGCAGGCTCTGATCTTGGGCTGCGCCTTTGTTGAGAGTTGAAAGTGAAAAATTTGGTAATTGAGGGAGACTCTTCCCTCATCATCAACACACTAAGAACCAAACATATGTCTCGTTAGAAATTGAGTGCCAATTTAGAGATAGGGCTAGAAGGCTTTGAGCTCGTGATCATCAACCATACTTTGAGGGAAGGAAATAAGGAGGCATATATGCTCTCAAATCAGGGAGTGGACAGTATCAACCTCAAAGAGTTGCATTATCCATATTAGCAGTGTCACACTCAAGACATGTGGGTGGCTGGGTGGGCGAATTTCCACATAGATTGTGGAAAGTTTGTTTTAAGTGGTAGTGGCTAAGGTGGTGGGTGATTTGTTGCCTTGTCAGTGGGGGTCTCTTTAATAACTTGCAATGTGCGGCCCTCTCCCTGTTAGTTCGGTCATGAGCTAGGAGCTATTATTAGTTTTAATGGTTTCGTACTTGTGGTAGCTTGGTTCAGATTTTAAAACACTTTGGAATTATTTCTCATCTCACCTCTATGCATACTCATTCGCTTGAATGAAAACAACATTGGTTTTCTAATCGATTCTTGGGATGGCATGTTGGCTTTGTACATCGTGCTAAATCAAAAGTTGTTCGTGGTTATTGGCATTTCTTTGTGAAGGTGGTCGAGTCGAAGCCATCTTCCTCTCTTTCTCTTTTCTTTTTCTCTAGATTGAGGTTTTTGGTGGTGTCCAATGGAGGATCGATTGAATTTTGTGGTTTATATGTCGACGGACACACTAGTTTGTTTTGGTGCAGATACGCCTATTTACCTAGACTACAAGACTAGGTAGAATGCCTTCCACGAGGTTTTAGATCAATGCCTCAAGCGAATATTGCTCAACATTGATCAATTGACTATGGTGGTAGTGAAAAATGGTGTTCAAAAAGGGGAATTTGGCCTACCACGACACATTCAGGGTGAATTCACAGATTGCTTTGAGATTCCTGGTGTCCCTACTTGACATTCATATGCCAAATGCAGAGGAAAATTCCTTGGTATGTAAATTATTCAAAAAGGAATTGTTGGGTGGTATGGACGAGGTTCTCTACACGAAATTACGTAGCTTTGGTTCTTCTCGGCCATGCGACCTGACATTGTTAAAAATCTCAGGTGAAGTCATCAAGTACTATCCTCTGTTGATAGATTTAGAGGGCATGGATTTGGTTAGGCATAGGATGGTTGCTAAATTTGGGGTAAATTTCCTCAAAAAGGTGATGTAGATAGAAGTTGTGAGAAACTTTGATTGTGTTCCAGAATTTGATTTCGTCGCCAAAGCGAATGGTTTCTTGTAAGCACGTGGTGGTCTCTTGTTTTTGTTTGGGAATCACCAAATGGTAATGTAGTCTAGTCTAGTTTTTTATCTGCTATGTCTAAATGGTGGTTTTGGTATGCCATGATACCTATTTTGTAAATGCAATATGGATAGGGGTTTTGTCTATTTGGGATCCATTCATGGGGATCTGTAAGGGTGCATCATGGTTTGTGCCTAGTTGGTCTAGGATAGGTTAAGGTTTTTGATGGCATTTTTTGGTGACGATTTTTGGTGACAGTAAAGTTCCTGCTATGTAGACGCAATCAATATAGTTCTCTCTTACAAACAAAAAAAATGACTTAAAATTTTGAAATACCTCAAATAATTCACTTTTTCTTTTGAGAAAGTAAACCCATACTCACCTTTTATAACAATCAATAAAAGTGAGAAGGTACATGGCACCTGAAATGGAAGGATATCTTGGTTCACATAAGTCACTATGAATGAGTTGTAGTGGATGATTGGTTCTCCATGTTTTCCTTGAATTAAAAGGACCTCAATGGTGTTTACCTAACACACATCCTTCACATACACCTTTAGAAGCTAATATCTTTTTTAATCCTCTAATCATATGCATTCTAACCATATCTTATCGGTTTTGATTATTTATATGTTCATGTCTAGCATGCCAAAGTTTTGACATATAATTTTTTTGAGTAATAAAAGTATGAGAGAGTGTATTCATCATCAAAAAATCCAACAAATGTAAAGAGACACTCTTTATGGTAAATTATACCAATACCAATAATTTTTTGGGGTATTTTCTATTTCTAATAATAACTTGATCAACAGTGACAAAAAATTCATATCCAACTTGAGAAATTTTATATATTGAAATAAGCTAATCCTTCAATTGGTAAAACATTTTTCAAAGTTTAATTTGTTGTACTAACAATCCTTGTTCTTAGAACTGAAAATTTAATTTTATTGTCAATGGTAAATTCTTGATCTAGATTATTTCTTTCATGAAAATAAATAAATAAAGATATATCCCCAGTCATGTGAAAAGATGCTCCTAAATTTAAGATTTGTTCTTTATTAGAGTCTGAGGCAAAGTATCCCCCCTTAACTCTATATTTATTCTTGAGTTCAAAAGTTACCTTAACTCTTGATTTTACTTTCCTAGAGATGGCCACAAAACTATGTTTATCCATCTTTCCTTCCTTGAACCTTTCTTTCTTAGTCTTGTATTTTTGTCTTCCATTATCCCTCTTCTTCAAACAATTTTTTACATATAATTTTCACCTCCACAATACCTATAAATAATGGGGTTTCTTCCCATTTTCTTTTTTGCACCATCATTTCAAGAAAAGTGGTTAGAGTCATCGTTATTTAAAAATTTATCATATCCTTTTCATGATTTACACTTTGTTGCATATGCATGATTCTTCTTAATATATCCCTCTTTAATAAGTTGAGATTCGTCGTCTAAAACTAACTTACAAATTGATTAAAAGTTTTTTTTGGGGTATTTGGGTTTAATTGTATAAAATTTTATCTAGATTCTTTAAATACTTTTTAAGGTTTGGGAAGCTTGATTTCTACCATTGCAATCAACGAAAAAATATTTTTTCATATATTCAACACCTATTTTCTTTAGTTGGGCATTTAAGTATGTAACTATTATCAATCAGATATGCACCCTTTGTTAGATTTGTAGAAATCAGACTATCTATTGAAACATGGAAACTCTTTTTAGATGTGGGTGATCTATGTGAAAAGAGAATCTCCAAAGTGAGCTGGTTCTCTGAATGATGAATATTATTCTAAGTGATTTTCTGAGGGAAAGAGTTAGAAAGATGACTAAAATTAAAACCTATGACTAACAAATGATTTTCAAGACTTGATAATGATTTAATGATGATTCTGATTTCTTCCTCACAAATAACTTTCAGAAAAACACAATATCTCACAACCTCTCATGAACAATTAACACATAAATAATTTGCATGAAGACCTGATTTTAAATACATGCAACTTGTATTTTTTGAACTTTCTGCATCAAGAATTACAGTCGTAGGACATAACAAGGACTCTGTGAACAGAAATCACAATATAACATCAAACTGAAACTACATGTAGACACAAAATTGATAAGTAGGAATGTTGTTTTTATTCAACTAAAGGAGTATGCCAAAATCTGTATGAACTAAGTATGAAATGATTTTACAAGCTCCAAAATGTGTGAGAGCAAGATACTAAAATTTGAACTGAAGAAGAAGAAAAAAAGCCAAGTCTTCTTCAAGACAAATCTCTCCAAAAACCCTAATCCGAGCTCACCAAGAAAGCTCAAGGAAAAGGTATCAAAACCGTCTCAAAAGTCTGCACAAAAGTAGAAAAAACTCACTTTTTCCATGTTCACACTGTCCAACCCCTAAAAATAGACAAAATCTGCTTTTAAAGCAAATAAAACACCCTATCCATCCAGCAGGAAACTCAAATCTAACCCAAGGAAGAAAAAAAAAACAATCTGCTAAAAATAGCAAAGAATAAAACAATTTGCTTTATCTTTGTTTTACATGATATGTAGATTTTGTAATTTGACTATTTTTGCAACTAAATATTTTAGTAATATTTGTGCAAAAAATTACAACTTATCCCTCCAATACAAATATTGATTTTCTCAAAAAATCATAAAGATTACAAGGCATCTTCTTTATCAATATCCTAATTGATTTCTCTAAAATCAATTGAAAATAAAATAACCCTAAATATGAAAGCTCATCTCCAAGGAAAAACTAATTATATCATTCTTATTTTAATTGATTTTCTCCAAAATCAATCAAAAAACTAAGGCATTATCTCAAAACCTAAATTAGACCTAGACTTAAAGGTCTTAGAAGAACACCATGGTTGACTTAGGCATATGTATTAATTGGCAAGGATTTTCTTAAATAAATGTGATAAAGCCCAATTCAACTTAGGGAAAAGCAAAACCCTAATGAACAAAATGCGAAGAATGCCCTATGTTTTCGCATCATTTTGCAAAGTGAAACTTTGGAGAAATGAGTTTATGCATGAGCCGCCACCATGGAAAGGTTAGGGTTTCAGCTTTGAGACTTGATTCGAGCTCGCTCCTCTTTTATTTGATCATATTCGGCCTCCATAACTTAGGGTAAGTGTTTTCTCCAGTATCCATTTCATTCCTTGGCTTCTTTGATGGGAATAAAATCCTCACTGGCCATGGCCATGAGATAAATATCTGATGAATTCTTTACCTTATGTGCTTTCTCTTGATACTTTTGTGGCCATTCACCCACTGGTCGACAGGAACAAGTTGAACTGAGTGCTTTGTTTGGATTTTGAAAGCTCTGTAGAGCTCTAGCCACGACTTATATGTTCTCCTACAGGCATTAAGTGGTATGCTCTTGTTATTCTATTTGTCTTTCTACAAAAAAAAAGCTTAAAAGCTCCATATACTCCTACAAAGATGTCATTTTCATTTATAAATTTAAAGGCCATCTACAGGTCGTGCCATGCTCATGCGTTACTATTGCATTTCACTTAAGAAATTATGTTGATATCTATTGTTTACTTTAGATCCGGTGACCATCATGCGTAATTGAGAGACTTCTATTTTTTTTTAAATGAAACTCTGGAGCCAAAACTCCTCTCCTGGGATGCAGCCATTCATGCACCAAATGGGTTTTTGTATTACCTTCTATGCCCGACCCAAGAGAGCATATTGCGTATTCTTTGTATCTGGAACAAAACCCATATGGGTAACTCAGAAATGGTGGTAAATCTGCATTTCAACAAAAACCCTCATATGGCAATTTGATGTTTTGAATAAATCTATGTTTAATCCCACTGGAGCTTGACCCATGTCAATTATCTACCTTCTTTTGCATTTTCTTATAAAACCCTCACATGGGTAACTCAAAAAATTGGAAAATCTTGTCTTTAAATTCGAAACCCCAATGTGGGTATGCTGGGAATTTGAAAGTTACCTTGCATTGCTTTATGTTACTTCTTTAAAGACCCTCTCATGGGTGTCAATGCAAGTTGTAATATTTGTATTTTAATTAAAAACCCCAATGTGGGTATTCTGAAAAAATAAACAAAGTTGTATTTTATCATGTATTCAAATTTTGAGCTTGTTCCATCATGGCTTTTGTTACATTCAGAAATTCCTCAATTTGCAAGATATGGGTATTTGGAAACTTGGAGAAATATGTGTTATTTCTTAACACGGGTACAACATAATATGATAAAACTGAATATTTTCCAAAAACCTTCATATATTTGCACTTCGATTACATTTTGTAGTGTCGTTTCAATGTTGTTTTGAACTCTCCTTTCACACAGAAATCATTTTACCTTAACATTGTAGACTATTTGTTTTCTTTAGTCTCTCATGCACTCGCAGCTACATTCTTCAGGGATGCACTCCAAACCTTCATTCATATCATGTTCAATGTATACATGCTATTCGTTCTAAAAATGACTTTATGTATATGAATCCTTGAAAACCTACCTGATAATTGTAATTTCCTTTTGAAGGTATAGTTTGAATGACAAAAAAATTGAATGATAGAACAACACAGATATCCAAAACAGTGTATTTTGATTGTCTTCTTTTTCAAAATAGTGAGGTATTTTGCATTCTCAGCCAAACTAAAACTGGCTATCTTGTTGAATCATTCACTAATCAATTGGCTACTGGTCAATGTATTGATCTTGTCTCCTTCCACTATTCTAATTGAAATATGAAAACCCTTCACATGTCTCCATGCTTGACTGTCCTTTAAAAGTATGCTCTTCTACCTGGCACTCTTCATGCATTTTTATGCTCCATTTAATAAAACTATTCCATGCACTTGATCTCTTCTGAAATGAAAATCTGTAACATTTCTTTTCATTGAGGCATTATGTATGCCTGTTCACTATCCTTGATTGTGAGAAAGAAAACTATTGAACGTTGCATAATATCATGGACATGATGAACAAATAATACTATAGCAGAAGAATATAACCATGCAGCAGTATTTGAGATGAATGTACTCAGTTGAATTAATCAAGTTGATTTAAATTAACTATCCACCTGTAGCTTTCAGAAATATTTTTGACTAATATGAATGAATAGTTGGCTTGATGGCTTGATGGATGAATTATGTTTTACTCTTCCAGTTGTATATTTCCTTAATACTTAGCCCCACCTGTAATGAATAAGGGGCAGCATGCCGAGCTCTACCCTTGTTGGAGCTTGTTTTTCTCCACATGCTTGATCTTCAAATGATAATCAGCTTCATGATTTTCCCTATACCTGCATAAGGAAACAAACAATGTTAGTATAAAAAACAATATATGATCATGTTGATGTATCTCCTCCATCTCATGTTTCTGCACTTTTCTTGATTGTTTCAGTGTATGATCAGTAGCATACTACATTATCGTTGATGATTCATGTAGGTATATTCATGTCGGAGCTCTAACATCCCTCCCTTCCTACAGGTCAGCGGAGCTCGAAGAAGACAAATGGTGCACCACTTTTGCGACAGTCATCAATACATGCAATGATGATTATGTTTATACTTATGTGATTATTCCTTTTATGCATCTTCCATAGTGTAGTGTGATGCTTATGATGCACTGTAATAGTTACATCCACGCTTGTGTGGATATTTAATTTCAATCTTCTGCTTTTCATTTTGAAAAGAAAAGATGCATCTCAATGCAAATTTGTACTATCATTTGAATTCTCGCAATCAAATGAAATTCTGTAAATATGAACTACTTTATGAAATAAATGAAAGCATTTCATTTCTTTATTGTTGTATGCTCAATTTTGTACTCCATTTGATTCTGAAACATTGAATAGAAACTTCTGAAATTTTGTTTCCTCATTTCAATGCATAACTGTCACTTGATGAATAATGAATAAAGTGCAAACAACACTTATGCATAACGCAGAAATAAATGTAACTTCACTTAAGATATAACAGTATTTAATCAGCTCCACTAATTGAGCTATAGCAAAAAATTGGTAACAGTACCCTCTTTAAATTAATCAATATTTTTTCAAAATCAGTTAGGTTTATGTTCACCAATTTTTATTCTATATTAAACACACTAGCAATATTTGCATCTTAATAATATTTTTAAATTTTCCCATATTTTAATTGGAATCATTACCAAATATTTTATTGAGATTGGGTCTCAAAGCCTTACTAATAATACATCTAGCCTGCTCCAACTTGCATTTTCACGACTCCTTTTCTTTTTTTTGTTGAGGTTCTCCAATTTATTTATTCACTATGCTTTATAAAGCCTTTTCTCTCAAAGCATTCTTGACTACAATCTTCCAATTTACAAAACCACTTCCTTCAAAGATTGATAAACTTTCATTTGTGGAGCCCATGTTAGAGAAAATCAACCTTCAAAAAATAGATTAAACCACTTCAAGCTTATCTAGCTAAAAAATATCAATCCAACAATATCTTAGCCCTATTATAAAATTTCTAGCTTTAATACCATGTAAAAAAAGGCCCAAAAATAATTATAAAATAAACTAACAACAACAAACAGGGAAAAATAGAATATAAAATAGAGTGAAATGACTAAAGAAAATTATATTGATCTATCTTTTTTGTTTCATTGAATCTAAAAATTCACAACTATGTTTTTTATTAGATAAGTGACATTTATAGGGTGTTGGACCCAAACACAAAAGGTGTAATACGGTAGAAAGTCAACAAAATGTAAATAGGATCAAAGGCCATAGGCCAGAGACAACAAACTTGCAACTAACCATCAACAAAGTAAAGTTTTTTTAAAACATAACAAAAAAGAGTACCAAACTACATACAAAGATTATCCCAATTTTCCTTGAAGAAATTAAAGATGTCCTGGTTCTGAGAGCTTGTACTAGCATCATTAGTCTTTTCACGACTTTTTATTTCATCATATAACATAGACCTGAGGGTAGTCACCAAGTGGTTGATGATGTTCAAAGTGAAGCAAGAAAGACCACCTAGTTTTCTTTCTAATCCATCTATTTAAACCAATAGAGCTGTGACATCCTTGGCCATCTTTTGTACACTTAGAACAAGTGTCCATTTTGGGTTCCTTAGAAGGGGTAGAGTCCTCTGAATCAAAAATCATAACATTAAGTTCAAGGAATAGACTTGGACCTTTGGTCTCCACATATGCATCGTCATCCTTGTCCTCCTTACTATTCTATTCATCCTCCTTATCCTCCTCAGTCACATCACTAGAAATATCATCCATATTGGGGTTGAGAATTGTAGAGGAGGGGGACCATTCGCTCAGGGACTCTTGGTCATGGGAGAGTCTAGAACAACAGGTTGCCTTGATCTACCTCAAGCTAGATGATTGACTTAGAAAGATTTAAGGTTTCAAGGGTTGAAAAGGAAGGACAATCGGTCTATCACTTTCCTTCTGCTAACCCGGATGTTTCAGGAGGTTAAATGAGCCAACTTCCATAGTTTGATTTGTGACTCAAGCAGCTCACTTCTTGAGGACGACAACACGAGACATGGACTCCAGTGTGATGCATTAGCATCTGTACGGACAAAGTGTGTGAAAGATAGAACAAAATGCTAGGAAACAGGCTAAAAATTTGACTAGTAGAGTTTTAAGCTATTATAGAATGGTAAAAAAGTATAGAAACATAATGCAACAAGAAGAATAGTTTAACTAGTCTACTTCAAATTTACATATAAGGGGTGAGAAAGCAATATCGAGCCATGTGTAATCTGATTCTTCAAATAGCTCCAATCAAAAAGTACCTACACACACAAGAACAAGGAAATGTTGGGGTTGTGTTTAGAGGACTACCTCAATTAGTCCCCTGCTTTGGTGTTTCCACCTCCACGGACAACCAAATAGCGAAAATTATATAGAAAGATGATAAAGAGAGTATAGAAATGGAAGTACCAAGCAATACTCAAACAACAATTTCCTACTATGCAAGTAGATGATGCAAAAGTAAATAGAAATGGATGGATATCATCTTCTCAACCACATGATATTCACTATATAAAAAGGTGATATTCATTCAAAAATTCCTAGCATTATTTAATTCCCAATTCTCCTAGTCATAAGGAATGGGTGATCTTGAAAAGATATGACCACATGGGAAAATCAAGTATGATGTTTGAGGTGAAAGAGTTGAGAAGAGTATGTTGGACACATAAAATAGGAAGAATATTTAGAAGGATTGAAATGATTTAGAGGAAGAAAGAAAGAGAAGTGAGGTATAGAAGAAAGAAAAAAGAGAGGTATAGGGGAATGCTCTTGTAAAATAATCCGAAAACAAGAAAATCCTAACCACATAACTAAAAAAATGCATTATTCAAAGCTATAAATATTATAAGATAATAAAGAAATGAAAAGGTTGGGAATAGAAGTAAAGAAATCATTTTAGTCAGTGAATGAAAGACATCGTAGTTGGAAGATATATGTGTTCGTTCAAAAATTATAAAATATCTAAGTCCATTTAATAAGGGACAAGTAGGAGAAGAGATGAAGGTAGGAGAGGAGTCAAGGAGAGGAATAATAGGTTTTACAGAGAAAGTAGGCTTTTTATGAGTAGTGAAGTCCTTAAGATTGGTGGATTAGAAAAAGATAATGAAGGGATCCTAGAGAAATAATTTGTGGATTCCTTGGAACTCGACACAAGCCTGATAAGGATGTATTTAGTATTTGGGGCCTAAGTGGGATGCAATGCACCTCATATTTAACACTTAGGTTTGTATTAAATAATGGGAGATGCCAAGTGCATATGATAATTATTGAAACCATGAGATTAAAAAGGGTAAATATAGGGTATTGAATTGACATAGGAACTTGGAACCATGTTGAAGGATGCAAAAGGGGATTATTTTGTGGGTCTTGGTATAACTATTTGAGTTTCATTGGGATGTGAGTGGGACTCATGCACCCAAATCCAATAGAACATAAATGGGGCTCATGTGTGAGATTTTAGGAGTTTAAATTTAAGTTGTAAAGGGGTGAGTACCTTGGGAATACAAATTGAAAGGGGACCAAGGTGATTTAGCATTAGGTGAGCTAGATTGTGTATTGGTATTGTGGACTCATGAGAAGTGTATTTAATAAAAAAAATTTGTTGGACTAGTCCAAGATGAGGTCGAGTTGGCTAGGACATTGTAACAAGTGAAGGCATTAAATAATGGATGCAACATTGAATATTTGAATTTATTGCTATGGGATGAGATGCCAAGAAGACCATTAGATTAGGTGTAAATAGATCCTTACAATCCTTCATAGGAACTTAGAATGGTTCACAAATATGGATGGGGTTAATCTAATATAAGCTAAGGTGAGCTAATTATTGAGATAGTTTTTGGAGCTTCTATATTTTGTGAATTATTGCAAAGAGGATTGTGATGGCATCTTGGAGATGTCATGCATGAGTCTAGGAGATGAAGCAATGACGTGTAGTGAGTTGAGGTGATAAAAAATTAGAGGCTTTCATGATAAATTAGTGAGATAAAAAAAATGGGATCTTGAGTTGGATTCTTGAAATGGAGTGTTTTAGAGGAGACACAAGAGCTACATTTGGAAGGCAAGTCCAGGAGGATTTTTTTGGGGGAATTGAAGAGAAAGTCCTAAGTGTTATAAAGAAGAGATCTTGAGAAGGATATATAAAGAAACAAGGTCTTGAATGCATAAACCTTGATGGACGTTTTTAGTAGGGTTAGCTAATGAATTATATTAGGTATGAAAATTGGAGCAAGTAATCTATGAGGGTCTTGTTGGGTCCCAATAATATTGCTCCACAATCTTAGAACTATCATTCTGCCTTCAAGGCTAGGGGAACCATCAAGAAGGTAAAATAGTGGCTCACAACATATTATAGAGGGTTAAAAGCTAGAAAACGAGAGAGGATAAACTCTCCTACACTTTGGACTTAGCTAAACCTAGGAGGATATTTCTAGAGGTGACCTTGAATAAGGTTTTCTATTATAGTTAAAAATAAACTTGTAATAAATAAATTGTAGTGATGCCCAAATACAAGTTTTGATCCCAAAGTCTATCACTAAACCAAAATTATTTGCTACTATGACATCTTATATAGATGATGAGAACATCATTTCAAGAAACACAAGATGAGGTTGTTGGTGTAGGTTTTTATTTTCCTAGTGAGTTAATTTATTTTCTGTTAGTCCTAGGTTTTTCCTACACTTAATTAAGCTAGCTTAAGATAATAAAGTGAGTTTATTACTAGGAGATAATGTGTGGTGTCCCCTTAAAGGGTGGAACCACCTTCCACTTTTGGTGGCATCCTCCACTTTTGGTGGTTCACCTCCACTTTTTGTGGTTGATTCCTATTGGTTGGATTTTCCACCTACCTCCTCTCCTAAGTTCTATATAAACTCACTACCTACCTTGTATTTGCATAATCTTGCATTCTCTTGCAATATTTTGCATTGTATCTTTTCAGCTTGGAAGCTCTTAATATAATATTGTCACATTGACATTGCATAATCTCTTGGAGTCCTAGTTTGTATTCTTTTGTTTTTCCATTTTATGTAACTTTGATTTTCTCTTAAAAATTTCCTTGGGTTATTCAATCTATTTCAAATTTCTAATAGAGGTTACAAGGATATGATTCATTAAAATAGATAAATTTGTAAGATTCACAAATGATATTTCCCTATTTAAACTTGTCGAATCATAAATTGCTTAGGAACCTAGTTCTAATCCTAAATTACTAGTGAATGATTTTTTTGAATAATGTGATTGGCCAAATATTTTCAAGATTGATACCTATTGATTGGGCAACATAGTCGAACTCTATCAAAGAAACAGCAATGAGCAATGCATTTACATCTAAAGATTGTGATACTAATAACATAGCATGCTTAATAATCCATTATAAAACACCAAAAAATCCATGTACAATATAAAAGAGACCATTACAAGGATTGTAATGCATTAGAATGTTGCTACATTCATTAAAATTTAGTATTACACTATGCTAGCAATTGTGGCAAAGAAGAAACCCTAACTACTACTAAGAGATTCCTTTGAAAATACACAAACTATCATGGAGATATTTTATTAAAAATATCACTGACAATATTAACCTTTTACTAATTTCACAAATGTTGTTACTTCAAAAATGGATTGGACTTGTGTGATTTGGAACCCTAGACCATTCTTGCACTTGTAAGTGTTTGAATATAGTAGAGACCAACCATAAGAATGAATAATGAACATATATTTGTTGTTGCTAAAAAATATGCCCTTGTCACCCACAAGAATCAATTTCAAGTCTATACATTCAAAAGTATCTATTGTGTTAATGGAGGCCCATGTGAGGGATCTTCATTTTCAATTTGAAAAAATCGTTTAGAATCATGCTTGAGGGATGAACAATTATTTATGTGTGAGAAAACCCTTTCTAGGAGTTTTGACATCAAATTTGGTCATATATGATATCAGGTATCCAAATAAGAGCATATCCTAACACATAATCCCAAAGGGATAACACTATGAAAAGGTATTGGGGATCAAGGTTTGAGGATACCTCATGACAGGGACCTAGGAAAGAGAAAGGATGAAAGTCTAACTCCAATAAAGATAATAGTGTAGGGAATCGAGGTTTCAAGGAATCAAGGGTATTATGGAAAGGGTACCCAAGGAATCGAAACTCTAAAAAATTTGATGTAGAAATAGACTTAGTGTAGATTATTTGGGTTTTGGCTGAAGGGCATGTAAGGGAACCCCCAAAAACTTGAATGTCAAAAAAACATAGAGACATAACCCAAAAACATCCCACACTTAGAAATTTCTTATATTTTTTCCATTGTTAACACATTAGGGTGGACCACTTGAAATTTCTCAAATTGATAATTAATGGTGGGTTAAATAGGGCAAGGAAAATAAAAAGGGAAGGGACTCAAGAAAAATTTGATACACACACACACGTATATATCGATTTTTTCTTATATATATTTGATTGTTATTATGCATAACACAATATCTAATATAAATTTGAATAATTTGGACAATTATCATAGGAGACTTTGACCTCAAAATGTAATAATCAAATTAAAAAGCTGAAGTCTTGTAGAATTATACAAACAACCATAACATATACTTCATGTTGCACAATGAGAATAGCCCCTTGTGACTACTTATTTTGTTGTTAAAATAAGGTAAACTGCTACAATATTATCCTTTCAAAGAGTATGTAAGTCTAATTTTTATTAATGCAACATTGAATTTATTAATTAAGATTATATGGAAACAAACATAAATCAACAAATCATGATAAATAAACACATCGAAGGGACAAGGAATATGCATTAATCTTTAATAAAAGAACACATATGCAACACATTTTCTCCCTTCAATTTGAAAATGGTTTGGCATCCTCTATACACTTGTGAAATCTCTATAAAAATAACTAGTACTACCTCCTCAAGTATGTGTGAATATTAATAGGTATACCATGGGCCAAGAAAACAATGTTTAAAAAAGATTAAAAAGGGCGATTAATTTTAGGGGTGTTGCCCTCAAACTCCAATTATGTATGCTCCACCCTCTCTTGAACCCCCTTCCCAAAGCAACCTTTAGCTATGCTTGTGCAACCTTCGATTGCACTTGTTTGATCCTTCAACTCCGATCAAGGTGGTTTCAATTGAGGACCTTTGGATGTAAAAAAATTGTACATAAGATTTCAATTAGATGTGAGAAAATCGTAACATGTTGGTCATTTACAGTCAAACAACAAATATTTTTAATACAAAATATGTCATCTTAACACATAACTAATTATATTGCAAATAACAAGAACTAATTACTATGCTACACTTATATTTAGTTTAAAATTATACTCCTTCAAGAAGAGGTGATGAAATTGATCACAAATTTAAACAAGAGTTGTGTGTCAACTGGAGTCCCTGCCTTAAGCAATACTGGGTGTTTGGGGATTTGTTGTGTTTGTTAAGTTGTGTCGTAGATGGTCAAGGGAGAATATTACCCATTAAAGCATAGAAATAAAATGCAGAAGAAAATTAGAAATGGTTGTAGCTCAAACAGAGGAATGGGTAGTCTATTGATTCATATACAAAAGAATTTCAACAACTTATTGTTTTGAAGAATCCAAGTGGTGAGTTCAACAAAATGCCTCAAGACACCATTTATGTATGCTTTTGGGGCTTTGTCTCTTATACAATTCTTTAAGGATAGCAAATTCAAATGTATTACCATACACAAATTTCAGACATCTTGTAAATGAAGACATGTAAAAGCATGCAAAAAGATCAATTGTCATAGAAAATTTAAGCCAGATTCAGTTTTAGAAAACCTAGATATAGTCTAAAAGAATCTCTACTCATACTAAATGTGCAACAAGTAAAGGTTCTGCAAATTTCAATTACGAACAAGGTCACTAATCCAAATGTTCAACATTCTAAAATGAAATGACTGCACAAATATCAACAATTTTAAACTTCAAAAATAAATGATTGGGATGATAGGCGGCCCTAATGATGCATACGATATTTTCTACTAAGAATGGTACATTTTGAAATTTCAGTCTCTTATATATTGTCAATGAGACCTATCCCATGATGAGCATGAGAAATCTGTTCAGTTGTAATAAGTTAATTATCCTATATAACTTCATTCACCTCTTTATGTTGTAATTTAAAAATTTGTTCTTCACAATTATGTTAACAAGACATATTCTCTGGATGAATGATTCTTTCTTTTATAAAATCCAAAGGTTATATTAAATATCATCAAAAGGGCTAAATCTCACCAATTTAATCATTGAAGCAATGAAACTCTGGATTCCATAGAAAAATCCAACACAAAACAAAGTAAATATTCTTTTATGAATTCAGAATATTTGCCATGAAAGTTTTCATATTTTATATTATCATATAATAGTTTGTATGGTACTTTAGGGGAAAAAAACATTCAGGTCTTAGGTAAAATAGATGAAGCCATAAAAACAAACTACACAAAGGCAGGTACAAAATGAGGACCCTAAAATTAAAATATGAAATTGACGATATTCTTAACTAAGTTTGGAAAAATATACAAAGTAAACAGGTCATCTCACTTCAATTGTGTGTTTGAAATCATGCATGAACTAAAATATTTGTTGGTTGATTAAAAATTAAAATTCTCCCTCCTGTCTCAAAGATTGGAGACCACATTCAGAAGATTGAAAATCTTTGAGAGTGGTAGTTCTTTGTAGAAAAAAGTAACCCTTCCCATAAATCACATAGACAAAATCAACCCTAAAAATATGGAGAAATGGGAGACTGGAGATTTATCCTTCCTTGGGCTACATTAACACAGAGAAACAAAATACTTAATGAGGTTCATACAGATTTAGAGGAACTGGAAAAGAAAATCATTAAGAATAAAGCAACTATTTCAAGATTAAATTTGATGGGGCTACTAAAAGCTATTTTAGTATTTTGGAATTGCAATGGAAGGTGTGTGTAGGGATACTTGAGGACAGGAAAACTTTTGCTTTGTTAGAGATCTGGGGAATACCTGGAATAATTTTGTTGTGTGGAGGCCCTCCACAAAAGCTTAGCTCTAACCAAAGAGCACAACATGGACAATATCCCTTGTGAAGGATATTCTATGCTTATCATTAATGTGACTAGAAATAGGGAAGTGGATTGTTGTTGTCTTCAAGTTGCTCTAAGATAATTTGAGAATATGGGATCCTATCACAAAATATGTCCACTCGCCATGTTTAAAGAGAATTATTGACCCCAAGTAGATAGGGGTGTTTATGGTATCATTCTTTAGATTTTAGCTCTTGATGATCCAACTTTGGGATTAACCCAATCTATTTGGATCATTGTATTTACAATGGTAGGCCAACCAACCAAATCTGTATGGTAAGCTCATTGTAATCAACTGTCTAACAAAGCAATAAGAACCTACACATAATTTTTTGTCATTATAATATTAAAAAATAGCTGCAAAAGTATACAAGTATAAATTAGATCTTTCAGCATCTAATGCCAGTAAGAATGATTGGAGACTGACCCTGCAACTTGCATAACTGATAATGATGTAAAATTCTCATATATAAGTACCAAAGGAAAACATGTACAGGTTAGTTGACTACCTTAGTATAGAATGGCTGTTCTTTCTTTTTGTTTTTGATGTTGATGCATAGTGCTTAATAGATCTTCTTAACTTTGTCAGCGGGTGAAGCCCTTTTCTTACAGAATAAATCAGCCTTGTTTCCACAAAGAGCAATGGGAACGTTCTCATAGACACTGCCATTTATAGACAAAAATTAATATAGACTCAAACTATTGATTAGAAATCACTAACTTCTCAGATATCACTAATGCAAAAGTGTGCTTTCCAGAATATTACCTGCAAAGATCCGTTAGCCAAGTTGGGACATTCTTATAAGCCAATCAGGCAGTAACATCAAGCATGAGAATTGCACACTACCCATGGCATTCAAACTAAAAGAACAATAATGATATTCATTTTACACTTTAATCTAACCAAAAGAATAACACAAATTGCGAGTTTAAAAAATAAGTACAGAGAATTTAAATTTTGAAAATGAATTATGAGAGCATGCCATTAAACTCTTGAAGATTAAATTTCAAATTGCGTGGCTGAGGAATTTCTTGTCTATAGTATGGCTGAAGAACTAATTTATCTATTTTGGATTACCAGTCTCAAGAATAATATGGCATGTAGATTCAAATTAAGACTAGACATCTAGTTTGATTTTTATATCCATTTCACTCCAACATGGTAATAACACACATATAAGTACTAAAAAAACATGTGCAAATTAGTTTACTAACTTAGTATAAAATGCCCATCCTTTCTTTTTTCTTTTCATGTTGATGCATATTCCTTAACAGATCTTCCAAATCTGATCAACAGGTGAAGACCTTTTCTTCTTATGATCAAATAATATGAACAGAAGGGTAAATTTTGGTTACTTTTGTCTTTGCAAACAAGACGTTTGTCTATATAAATGTCATAAATGTCATAGTTATGTTGCTAGTCAATCCACTTTTCTTAATAAGAATTGAACAAATGCAATTCTTCTATTTGAAAGCACTCGTTTTAGGATTTTAGCCATAGCAGCAAGACAGTGAACTATTTGATAAAATACTAAATGTGCAGCAAGTAAAGGTTCTACAAATTTCAATTACGAACAAGGTCACTAATTCAAATGTTCAATTAACACAATAATTTTAGACATTTTGTAAACAAAGACTTGTAAAAGCATGCTACAAGATCAATTATCATAGACCAATTAGCTGGAATCACAATTTAGAAAACCTTAGGTCCTTGCTCTTAATACTACACTGAGAGCATTGATTTAAAAAGGAAAGAACAAATGTGTAAAATGACTAGTAAGATTTAAACGTTTGTTGTTCCTATTGTAGGTTAGTGCTCTGATTGTAGCATCAAGTGCACAATTTGATTAGATCAAGTGGTCAATGTAATTAGATTTCCACAATCCATATGAATTTATGTCTGAATGCTTCTGGATTTGATTGTGTGTCCTCTTTTTAATTCAGAAGCATTCAAATCCAGAGGACACACAATCAAATCCAGAAGCATTCAGACATAAAGATCAAGTGGTGTTCAGATCTCCATAAGCTATAATATATATCAATGTTGTTTTTGCATTAGACTATGCAATGATTTTTAATTCAAAAACTCCCACACAGTCTAATTCACAAACAACACTTGCTATAGATAGTAACCATCACACTTCATGCTACAATCAAAGCACTAGGCTGCAATAACAAAGTAGGAACAATAATTGTCTAACCTTAGTTGTCATTTTACACAATTATTCCTACCTTTTGAAGTGAATGTTTTGATTGTAGTATTAAGATCTATTCATATATATATGCACATTATATATGCCGACAATTGTCAATTATTAGGCTAGTTTAAAAATCTTTCCAAATGAAACATTGAATCTACAACTTAGAAGGATTAACAGTAAATTACATGTTTTTCATGATTATTTCTATATACAATGTGTATTCTTCGTTTTGCAACATTGAGGGTTTTATCAACTAGAAAATGTTTTTGGGACAATCCAATCAACATTCTTGGCTCATGTACTAGTGATGCCCCCATCTTGCCCATGAATGCAAAATGTGTTAGCAAAGGCGAGGCACGTGAACTCCATGAAGAATGCCACCTAACCCTCACTTCCCTGAAGCTTGATTTAGCCCATGTATGCAAAATGTGATAGCAAAAACAAGCCACATGAAACACTTTCAACAATGCCACCTGCTCACCAGGAATCTCACAACAAAGACATCTAGCACATGGGTACCTTGTTCATTGGACCATGTCAAACATTATAATTGATTTTAATTTTTTCTTTTGCTCACTTTTGATTGGTGACTCTTTTAAATTTGTAAATGATAAAAGCAAAAAACCGAGCAAAAATCACACCAGCCAATCAAAGAATTTAGGGAAAATAATAGAAACCACACATTTATAACAAAATTCAATAGCACCATAGGTAAAACGGTTTTACCTCGCTCTCGAGAAAGCATTAATTGAAAAAACTGCCCACCAAAGATTCAATGTTTCATTTGGAATTTTTTTT
The DNA here is from genome assembly GCA_007258455.2 of Sequoia sempervirens. NCBI lineage: Eukaryota > Viridiplantae > Streptophyta > Pinopsida > Cupressales > Cupressaceae > Sequoia > Sequoia sempervirens. The sequence continues at coordinate 186,446 of VDFB02014735.1, read as the reverse complement.
AAGCTAGACTAATAATTGACAATTGTTGGCATATATAATGTGCGTATATATATGAATGGTTCTTAATACTACAATCAGAGCATTGACTTGAAAAGGGAAGAAGAAATTTGTAAAATGACAGCCTGTTCTTCAAACGTTTGTTGTTCCTATTGTAGGTTAGTACTCAAATTGTAGCATCAAGTGTACAATTTGCTTAGATCAAGTGGTGTTCAAATCTCCATAAGCTATATGTTTTTGCATTAGATTGTGCAACAATTTTTAATTCAAAAAATCTCACACAGTCTAATTTAGAAACAACACTTGCTATAGATAGTGACCATCACACTTCATGCTACAATCAAAGCACTAAGCTTCAATAGGAAAATAGGAACAATAGTTGTTTCAACCTTAGTTGTCATTTTACACAACTATTCCTCCCTTTTATTGTTTTTTGATGGTGACTGGTTCCCATCACTATGCATGGTTTGTGCACATCATAGATTGTAATATGCACTCTCCATGCAAACTATTCAAAATTACTTTTAAATTACTAACAGGCCTTGTCAAATCTTTGTGCAAACTAGAAATTGAATTAACAAATATTGCAATTCAGGATACATAGAATAAGTCCCTAGCATACTGTATTATTAATAATTCAACACTTTCTACACCATCCACTAGAATGATTTGTTCTTCTCCTTCTAGCTCTCCCAAATGTTAATAATCTCTACCACAAAATAATTTTAATTAGGTGAAAAAAAGATTAACATGCCAAAGGAATGATCTTACCCAAATGGGCAGAGTAACATCATTGCACTTCCATTGAAGTGCTAAATCTATAAAAATAATAGAGCAACAAACACCGCTACAGATAAGATGCAAAAGTACAAAGTTGAAATGTGGAGGAAACAACAAGAAGCAAACATCAAGATACCAGCTAAATAAAAAAGTAAAACCCTAGCTTTCATCCCTACTCTGCATTTTCCTATAGAAAATCCTTCAATACTGCAATAAAACAAAACAAATGAACTTTTACTTACTGCCTTTAAGCCTACCACTCCCACAATTTCTACTAGGAACATATGTAAAACACGAACAAACCACATGAGTTGTTTTTAAAATGTCAAACCCAAGCGTATCCCTAGCTACAACGCACATGTGCTCTAATTGTGGCTTAAGAAAACCTCAACAATTTTTTTACATATTCTGCTTTACACACCACACCATTCCCCTAGTTTTTTACTCCATTTAAAATAATCCAAAATTCATTAATTTGCTATGAGCCAAAATAGCTACAACCAAAGGAATTTTGAAGAAAGTATAAACTAAAATTTGTTAAATAGATAAACATTAGGAAATGCCATTAGTTTTTTGGCCTGGCATGATTTTCACCAACTATTTAACAAATGTGTTTGGGAAAACCCTAATTTGAAGCCGAAAACAACGAACTTGTCCAAACAGACGAACTTGCAAATTCATTCAATTCAAATAAGCAATTTGTGTAGCTACTACATAAATTGAAAGCCCTAAATTTGAAAGGAAAACACGTCATTTTTGAAGAAAAACAATTCTATATGCCGAATGCAACACAAAAGTTCCAAAATTCAAGCTTTACAAGTTCTAGCATTTGGTTACAAGACTTTGGTTAAGAGTTTTTTTCCGTATAAACCTAGTCCTCAGCTTTTTAGTACCAGAAAAGAAATTATTGGGTATCACAGAAAATTGTGCAAATGCATTCTATGGCTTGCCATGTCATTCCATCAACGCGACCACATTTACTTGAGACATTTTCCCAAATAGTTCATTGCTTTGTCTATGCTACCACATTTTTCATACATCCCTACCAAAGCATTTTATCAAACAGTTCAACGCCTTGCTACCATGGCTAAAAGCCTAAAACAGATGCTTTTGAACAAGCTATGGATGCTTGAAAGGAATCTATCCAAGAAAAATAGTGAGCAATAGCATAGACAAGGCAGTAAAATGTTTGGAAAAATGTGTCAAAGAAATCTGGTCTAATGGATTTGGCCATTTTGTTCCTTCCATTAATTGAGACGATATAATAAAACAGTTGCAAAACAATCCTGAATAGCAAGAAAAGAATGTAGAACAAGCACCCGAAAAGGAAGGAGAGCACTCTTGCAATGGACATGTATTTTCAAAACCTGAAATACAAGATTTATTATAGTGATGATTGGCAGTATCAATCAAAAATAGTAGAGGAAGGTGCCAAGGATAGAATAAACTTTATGCAGCATCAAGTTCATTATGCAGATAATTTTTTCCACAAGCATCCATACCGCAGTGAAGAGATGATCATTCATCATGGTATTTGAGTTATTGTCATCTTTGGTAGCTATCAATAATCAAATTTTATTATTTTGATGAGCAGCAGAGGTTTATATCAGGTTCTTGGAATTTTAGTCACCCATGTTGTGTTAAAGGACATCGAGAACATGCATTGCATGGTGTACTAAACGATCTCATTAAGCCTAGTCCACATTAACTTGTATAGGGGTACATGACACCAAAGGCAAGAAAAATGCTAGGAATGTAGATGAATATTGCAAGATGCAAATCCTATCTTACAGAATGCATATTTTTTCCCATTAAAAATGGAGTGGATTATGTCAGATAGATGTTTTCATCTCAATAGAAGGGCATTATTAATCTGTTGTTTTGCATGCTATAGGGAAGATGTAAACTTAAGCCAAACTTCCTAAGCATGTTTTCTATCTCATTTTATGCTGTACTTATTCCTATAGACTTCAAGAATCAATTTCCAAGATACAACTCCATTGATTGTAGTTTAGTCAACTGTATGCATACTGAAGTCGATCAAACTGTGGTAGTATTAATTTCTTACAACTTCTATTTCAATCGAAAAAAATAGGCTCTTCCAACTAATATATATATAGATATAAACATATTTTTATGGTCGCCATTAAAATGGGTTGGCCCTCACAAAACCTGCAGTAGTTAATATCACAGTAGAAATAAAAGAAATGAACATGTATGCATTGTTCTTGCCACAATGCAGCTAGGGTTTCGACCATCTGTAATTTGCGTATTCTCTTTCTCTTGTTTTCCTGCAGGTTCATCCAAATATAACTAAAACAAATTAAAAAAATATATCAATAAAAAAAAAACCCTCTTATTGCTGCAGAGGAGACAAAGCATGTTTTGGGTGGTGCTCAAACCTCAACGTAGGGCCATTCACATCTCTCACGAGCATTGGAACTATGGCAATAGAGACATTTCCACATTAATCAAGGGGTAAGGACTCTCAGCATGACAAAATTAGAGAATATCTAACAAATGGAAGGATTGTTGTCATTACAGTTTCAAGACTCTTAACTACAATTTTAGCTTTGTGGATCATTATGTTCTTTACACAAAAGATTCTTATTTCTAGCACACGGGGAAGATTGTATCTAATGGATTACTCTAGCTTGCAAATCATCTGCTAGCTTTTTCTAAGTGCTCTCGTCTGGAGCAGCTTCTCCTCTCCTCAAGAAAGAACCATGTGCAACAGCTCAAAACAAACACCCCCTATCAGCAGGTACACTTGCATAAGTCAAATTTTTATGAGCAAAAATGTATCAAATTGCAAGCTATACATATACAATACAACTTTACCCTCAACATACATTTTCTTCCAATAGCAAAGCATCATACATGTATCCAATAGCAAAGATGATGATTTGATAGGCAGGCACAACCAAAACTTTGAAAGCAAGAAAAAGGAGATCACAGCCCTCCATGTGTTTCAACCTCAATATCATGAAAATGCCATTATAATTTGTAGTTTATCAAATGAAATCCATAACTTTTCTCGTAATTGGAAAATACATCACTCATCAGGCATTCACTAGGGCTTGATTGATAGGTCTAGGAAATGGCTTAGTTTCTGTTGTTTTTATACCTGCTTTAAGATACTTTTAAACATATTCTCCAAACAATGTTTCTACACTATTTTATCCTTTTTATCCATTATTCAGACTTAAACCTTAATTATGATGATGAAATTATGATTATAATATATAGTATTATATGGGTTATATGAATGAATGCATGGAATGTTGATGGAATGCTATGAGTTAATTGTGATAGTTATCCTCGCGAACATGTTTTGTGGAATTAACTTGTTTACAACTCAAAAGGAACCATAGCGCAGCAGTTGTGGAGTGAACTTGTTGCAAAATAGTTGACTGGACACTGGAGCAAGGGAAGCTCCGGGTTAAGCTAAATGTGGTGATCAATGATCAGAGGCACTTAATGAAGATTGGATGTGCGTTATTATGACCAGTTTAATAAAACATTGAAGAAGAGGTCTCCTTTATCTATGGAATTTTGACAAGTGGATTGCATGTTTACATACAATTTTGTTTTGACAAAGTTCTAGTTTTGATAGGATTTCTCTTCCCTTTTCAGTTATAGGTTGAATAATTCAAATCTTAACTCCATGTTTTGTTATCTAGGAGTGGAGTTAATGGTTTTAGTTAGTCGTTGCTTTCAATAAAGATTCTCTCAGTTTGTATATAACTGTTAGTTTTTTTTTTTTTTTTTTTTTTTAACGAGGGGAATCGGGTGCAGCACAGCCCCCCATATAACCCCCCACCGCCGGTAAACTTTTTACCGTGACCAGCAGTGCTGGCGGGACACACCAACCGGTACCACGGGAGCGCCGAAGAGTCGAACCCATGGTGGGCGCCCTGCTACAGGGAACACCTTAACCAACTGAGCTAGGACCGGCGCCCCTATAACTGTTAGTTGAATCCGTAGGATAGTTAGTTGATTTTATCAGTTTCATGTTACCAGTTACTTTTTGTTTCAAGATATGAAAAATATTCCAAATGATTGAGTCTAATCTGTGGAAAGATCTTTTGTAATATTTTACAATATGCAATGAATGGAATTGATCTTATGGGATGAGTAGAATCTATTAGTTAGATTGAGTTTAGTTAAAGTGGAAACAGTTACTTGAGCAGGCCACTCAAGGTATTGTTCTTCACTTCATCTTTCAATTATTTATTTATGTTAATAGTTGTTATTAGTTTATCATTATTCATGAATCATATGCAAGTTAATTGAAATTTCATTTCTTGCTTATTATGAACAAATGCTTGTGAATATGCATGTAATGGTTATTAGTAACACTTCGGAGGATAGTTCAACTGAGTTATTAGTTTTTATTAAGATTTTAGTTAAATACGGTATTAATTCATTTGTAGAAGTTCAGTTACAATCTTATTGTAGGAACCCATAGCAACTAGTTTTGGTTCATGTTCTTATTGTTTTGCAGTTCTGTGAATTTCTAGCAATTAGGATAACTTAAGTAGGATTGTTCAAGTGATTTCAACTCCATGAAGGCATATATAATATTGCATTATCGTAATCTTACAAGCCTTCGATTGACCATTTAACGTGGTCTCAAGCAATGTAGAGTGGACTGTTTAGCTAGTTCAACCTTTGAATTGAGTAGATTCTACCAAATTTACAATACATCAAGACTTAGACTCTACATTGAACATCCACCCTAATAAGCTTCACTTTTAGAAAGAGAAATTAATCTCTTCGCACTAGAATGCTTATAGAATCTAATGAATAAACATATTATACTTGAAAAGGCTAGTAAGACCACTATATGACTAGGGTGTCATATGTTCAATTTTCATGCAACAACAAACTACTTCTAATGTTTACATTGATTTGTAGCTATATTATTTTTTGTTATCAACTTGAACATTTCAAAGTGCTTGACAAGTATCTTGAGAGTGGTATAAAACTATAGATATGCAAGGTAGTGAACCAGGGCAGTACCCTACAACACACAAGACAACTGCCATAGGTTGCAGATTATAATTATTCTGATTACCTACCTCATCTCTCTGATAATTGTAAATAGAAAATTTAATCATTAAAGGAGGGTACCCACATGCACCAAGATAATTAATCATTATCTCAGAGGGACCAAGATAATTAAGAGACCACATACATTTTTCCAAACTCACTGCCATGTCTATGGCTTGTCATGGCATTCCATCACTAAGACCACATTTATTTGAAACATTTTTTCAAACAGTTCATTGCCTTGTCTATGCTCCGACATTTTTCATACATGTCTACCAAAGCATTTTATCAAACAGTTCAATGCCTTGCTGCTATGGCTAAAAGTCTAAAATAGGTGCTTTCGAACAAGCTATGGATGCTTGAAAAAAATCTATCAAAGCACAATAGTAACTCTGCTATGGCCAATTTTAAACTCTAGCACAATAAAGATAAGAGAAATAAACCCAACAACAAAATGGAACTATTATCAACCCAGAACATTCAAGCCAACCATAATCCATAAAAACACTCAATCGTAGGGAACAACATGCACTAAAATATGCAGGATGGTTCTTCGGAAAAATTGTTTGCATGGATCAAAGAAGAGAGGGTATCACTAGAACCCTATTTGGCAGAGCTACAGTTTTGGAATACCCTTTTCTGTAGTTGTCATTTTGCAAGTGTTTCTTTGTTGAAGAAGCTCCGCATTCATTACTTTGATTGCAAACTCCTTGTTGATGAACAACTAAGAATACCCTACTCATCTTGCCCTTACCCAAGTGCTTCACAAGCCAACATCATAACGTGTGAAACATGTTGCTAAACAGGTGATTGCACAGCTCTACTTCAACGTGTCAAACATGCTACTCAATAGGTGATTGCGCCCTACCACATGGATACCCTATTTGTCCCTTCTTTCGCCCATCTCAAACTTTATGGTTTCTTTTAATTTTTTTGTATGCTCAGGGGACTATTTTTTTTCTTAAATTTGTAATGGAAAAAAACATAAAAACCCCTCGCCAATCAAAATTAATAACAAAATTCAATAGCACCATAGGTTAAACGCTTTTACCCTGTTCCTGAAAAAGCATTAATTTGAAAAATTGTCCATCGATTATATTAGTCTCTTTGAGAAATAATATTATTATTATTATTATTTTCTTGAATGGATGAACATATGGAGGAGGTTAAAATAAGTTTTCTATAGTCTAATTAAAATGGCATGTTTGAATCCAAGATTCTCTCATCTTCTACTCTATTTACTCGTTGTCGCTTATGAAAATTTAATAGTTGAGGGCTCTATTTCAATGAATTAAAAATAAACAAAACCACCATTGACTTTAGAATTAGAGTATAACCCTATTGTTATCTATGCCCACTTTGGATCTTTTGCCTATACCTAGTGATCTATAAAGGATTTATTTTTCTAGTTTATGGCATGTTTTTAGAATAAGGATCTTAAATATTAGAAAATGTATTAGAGAGTATGGAACATTAAAATGCAAGTTTATGAAAAATATAAAATTAAAAAATAAATCATGCTCAAGTATACGTGGATTTGTATCAAATTATTTAATTCTTTTCAAAATTCAACTAGGGACATCATTAAAAAATAAATTAATCTTTTGTATTCAATAATTTACTAATGAACTGTCTAACAAGTAGTTAGTTAAATGAACTTAAGAAACGGCCAAAACTATAGTGAACACGAGTCACGTGTTCACAGCATTGGGGCCATAACAGGCGTTCAGTACAGGGCTCCAGATCCACTGCACCAAAAATTTCCGTCTAATACTGTTCAAATTGTACGTCGCACCAGCCGTGTCATTCATGACCTGGCCCGTGTAACCCCCGCCGGCGCCGCTCCCATAAACGCCGACGCACAGGTCAGCAATTTCCGTGGGAGACGTGGGGTCATCGCCGGCATACCACGCGTTCACCAGCGGGTTCGACGACAGCTCAGCCAACTCGTGGCCAATAACACTGATCATCCCCTCCACTCCGACGTCGCCATTGGGTGATACAAAGGGCTTGAACCCCGTCTTCGCCACGTAGGCTGGCACCGCGAAGGGGAATGCGCACACGTCAGCGCACTGCCTGCCGGAATTCCCCACCCACGCGTATGGCAGCGTCGAGCCCACAATCGAAGGGAAAGTGAAGTAATGAAACCCGCAGACAGCACGGCAGAAGTCCTGCATGCCCACGTCGTCCGACGTCAGCAGAAGATACACCCCGTTTTTGGAGTCCACAGGTAGCGGGTTCGAAACTGCAGTCACGGCATTTTTAATCACGGTTTGCACCGTGAGCCGTGTGAGAAGCTTCCCTTCCGAGTACTGATCGTCTCGCTCGGTGCCCAAAACAACGGTCTTGCTGATATTTTTTCCCGTCTGATCCGTGTAGAGCTGAACCGTCTTCCACCACTCGCTTACAGAGGGAGTAGGAGCGCGGGCATCAGAGATGGAGAGCAAAAAATCCTTGATAATTTGCTTGCTGTTGGGCTTCCAGTCACCATACCAGATTATATGCACCGTAATGTCGCCCGTCAGCACTGGTCCCATGTGGTACTTGAGCTCAACCAGGTCCGAGGAGCCCTCATTCCGCTTCGACGACTCGAACCCTGCACCTCGCGGCACCAATGCCTTCAACTGCGCCGCCTCCGCGACCCCCGCCGCCACAGTTACCGCTAGGAGCGCCGCTCTGAACAAGTCTAGGTTCCTCATTCTGCAAGCTAGGTCTGGTTCAGTGAAGAAAGAAAGAACAAGTGGTACTTATATAGCTAAGCAACATGAAAAATCGAATGGAATCGAATTCGAATTTGGAATCCGTCCCGGCTGGAGGCAACAACGTGTCGTATTAATAACAGCTGGGTACAACAATCCATGAGCTCTGCGTATTCCAGCATGCTCGATAGACACAGGTCAGTTGATTAAGCCCGCTTTAGAATTTGTGCTGGTGACTGCGACCGTGCCCCCAACTGATTAAAATATTCGTATGCATGCAAGCTGGAAAGTGGGTCCAGGACTTGATAGATGGCAGACACTACCCGCGTACATGTTGTCCTAGCTTCCATACTATGCCAGCTAACTTGATTGATGGACAAAATATCTCTCACGGCCACCAATAAAAATAAATACTGTAAGTATCGAATCATTGTAAAGTCAATCTTAACGGCAGGGTCACGGAACCTGGTTTTAAAATGTTTTCAACACTTACCTAAAGGAGATTCAAATAGCTGTAGATTCATTCCATTGAGCTTCGACTGCACGTACGCTGTTATTCGAGCCATTTTATGGTTTTATATATCTATAAGTATCCCATATTATTAGCATGGGATCACATTTTTAAACATAAATTGATTTTAAAATGTGTAACTAATTGACACCTCCAACACTCCATGTTTCATAATCATGTATAAATCCTAGTAAAAATGAGGACACAGTTACAATTCAGAAAATTCAGCATTATAATTCTACCAAAACTCTTCTAGGGTTTGCACGTCAGACCTTAAAGCATTCCCCTCCTCACAGATTGCCTTTATATCCATCCCAAGGCCTCGAGCTTTCCCTTTAATTTGCATAAGCATCTTTTCTTGCTTTACGACTTCCATATTCTCAAGCTAGAACAAACCAGAAGTTCTAATAAGCTTCCATACACTTTCACCTCGCACACAATCATTTTTAAATTCAACTTATAATTTTTTAAATGCATATATGCATCCACATATGTTATTGTTACGATTAAGTTGTCATCAACCTTGTAAATCTTATGTTCTTTAGATTGTTACAATCTTTTGTCAAGGTATTTTTAGACACTTAAGATATTAGTGGAAAATAATTTATAATAATATTCAATTTATAGTTTGTAAATTCATTCATAAGAGATTAATGAAGGAGTCCATTGATAACAATAATTAATTGCATGTGACAAAATTAATTTTTTCTTCAAGTTGGACGCCTGAAAAGGAGTTAAAGGAGTCTTTTGGTATTTCATATAGGTGATTGTTAGCTTCTCCAAGTTGGAAACTTGTAAAGGAGGGAAAAACGAATGACTTTACACATTCCACAAGGAATTCCAAGGAGTGGGACATTTGGTTTTTGCAAGGGGCTTTTAGGTGCTATGTTTTACCATGGTTTGTGCACTGCTTGTTTTGGAAACTCATAGTGGTATCCTTCTTCCAAAATTCCTCTAAATTGGACCCTTGAGATGGTGGTAAGATATCTTGGCTTTAGGTTTTTGTTGAGAGTTCACAGGTACACAGGTGTTGTTAGATTGGAGATACAAAAAAAGTGTAGGAAGTGTGTTGCTTTGTAATCTTGTTTGAAGTAGATAATACATGTCTGGTCGCTCTTCTTGGTGGATTTTTTCCCACAAGATTTTCTCTATGTAAATTTTGTGTAATGTGTTGTTCCTAGTTTGTTGGTTTCAATTCCTAAATCCATTAATGGTATTCTATAATTAAGTACACTTAATTGAATCATGTTGCATGAACGAAGCATAGATACCTAGACAAATGACATACCATATGCATACCAACTCCACACTTGAACATCCCACATAACATACCATTGATAATAAACCTACATTATTACTTATAAGGACATTTAACACTATAGGACACCACCTCTCACAACACGTGTGAAAGACCATCAATGCAAAGCTTGCATATGAGTGTCATCACTAATTACTTTGGAATGATCTTGCCAATCACGTGCATCACGAATTTCAAATGGGAAGTCTAATTGTTCCATCTCTTTATTAGCCAAATAATTTGTAACTTTGTTCTACTTCTTGTCGAAGTGAATCACACTAACTTGATCATCATGTTTATCTTTCCATTTTAAAATTTATTTAAGAATAGCTTTGGTTTTCCAATTGGGAAAAAAGTCTTAGTCATCACATTCACATTTTTTTGTGAATCACCTTTTATTACCAAATTTCATTATCCTCTAGAATAAACAACTTATTAGTCTTCTAATCCAAATGTGTAGTACCCTCAAGTATTAATTCACCATTCAAGTCTCTAAGAACATAGAGCCCACTACAGGCCTTGGATTCCCTTTAGAGACTTCATCTAGTTTTAACTCCATCCATTAGGGCTTTCCAATTTTCTTCACATCTACTAATTTTAAGATCTATTAACCTATTAATAAGATAGATTAACAATAATCATAGATTTTTTTATAAATAGATATGAATGGGAGGATAGATCACTTAGCTCGATAATTGAAGAATTAATGCCAAGAAGGTAAGACATCAAAATCAAGATGCATTGGGATTAAAAAATTCATTTAATAGTCAAATGTATGGATCAAAATATTCTTCTTTGCTAAGCTCTCTACCATGTTCACCAATCTCAGTCAAAATCATGAGATCACAAAATTTCACTCTATTGATTTATGAGTTATGTCCTATGTGTTGTATTAAAATTGATCAAGTGTATGAACCTTGTATTGTTGTTTGATTCTAATTTTGATACTAATATTATTTTTTTGTTAATGGTATTTTATATTGCAATCGACAAATTCAATTGTGTTTTGAATGGATATGTTATGATTTGAAGTTTGAACCAATAATTATATTTTAGCTTCACTATTTTCACTTGATATCTTAATTAATTGATTATATTATCTAGTTCAACATTATGATTATTGATTTCTTTATCTATTATATCTAGATCATGTTATTCTTAAATAATTTTTAGTCATTTGATATTGTTTTATTATATTATATCATGTTGGATGTTTCTATGTTGTGTTTTGGATATCCTTGTGTTCTTTATATACCCTTGATGTTTTAGCTAAGTGTGTAGGCTCATGTTCCTTAGTTGTGGGGTGATCCCACAATACTAGTTTACAATTTTTGGCCAAACTAGACACTGAACTAATTTTTTCTAACTAAATCTTCACTTTTGGGCACCTATAGCGGCTAAACCGTGAGGAATTTGAAGATGATGCAAACTAGTGATTTGTGACATTTTTTCTGTAGATTCTAAATATATTTTTTTCAATTTTTTTGGAATCAGATTGCACTTCTTTTTCCATCTCCTTCGAAAACTAGTTTTTATCAGTAAACACCATTTTTAAGAAGTGATGCTCACCGTATACAACATATTTTTTTTCTATGGAGGATAAAATTCTATTTTTTTCGAATTTAAATTTGTAACTATGATATCTAACCCTTTCATTTGGTTTCATAGTGTTTTATTGAATATTTTTTCCTTAATCAAGTTTCGAATTCAAACCAATTGCAATTCAGACATAGGCAAACCGTATACAACATAATTTTTTTGGGTATGTATCGAATTTTTTTTTTTTATTGGATCAAGAACATCAATACCTAGCCTGCACATATTTTTCATAATTTTATTTTCATAATTTTCTATTTTTCCACATGTGCAAAATAGAGAGCTTGATTTTCGGTGGAAAACCTATGTTTAATCAAACTAAAAACAAATAAATAATAAAACCAAAACATATTAAAATTATGTTTGATGGATAGCTCATTCTGAGGACTACCATCATCCAGTTGGGTCTATGAAGTCTCCTCCATTCTCATCCTCAACTCAAGCTTCGAAGGGAAAAATTCTATAGATTTTTGGTGCCAGAGGGGGAGAAGGGGGGTTCGAATGAACCCAAGTTCGAGCGAACCCCCCTTTCTATAAAGTTTCTCTTTGTTTTTTATTCTGAGAAATGTGAAATATGTGGGACCCAGCATTTAATACTGTTAACTCGAAGGGGGGTTCAAACGAACCCTTATTGTGTTCGTTCGAACCCCCCAAAACCCCAAAAAAATTCATGGGGCGTATTTTGCAATTTTTCTTCCCCAATGAAATTGTAAACTAGTTTTTTGGGATCACCCAGTGATTAATTGAAGATGGTTGACTTGGGTATATATATGTTATTCTTGAACTCACCATCTCACTCAATCTGAGTTGTGAGATGAGCACTATGTAATCTTGTGAAACCTTGATCTAAATCAATGTTGATTTTGCATCTTCCAGTGTTGTGAATAAACTCATAAAGTGTGTCTATTTTTTGCATTATTTTATATATCTCTTATTATCCTTATATTTATTTATCCTTATAAATGCTTTTTGAAGTTTTGTAAAATACATGATATGCTTATGAATCAAAAAGTGCTCAATAGATTTTTAATATAACTTTGTGAAAAGGTCTTATAAATTATTTGTTCAAAAGAGAATATTTTTTATTATATGGGTAAAATAGGCTTTGAAGGGGCCTTAGAAACCTATACAACACACCACAAGTAGTACAAAATCCAGACAACAACAAAATTGTAGCCAAGTTGCCATGCAAGAATTAAACGAGACTTAAAACCTCGAACAATGAAATATCAATAGAAAATTAGTTGATGCACACCACAAGACACCACCAAAAACTTGTAGCCTAGAAAAATAGGAAACAAAAACTTATACAATACTTGATATCTTCCTTACAATCCTCACACCCTTAACCTAGGGATACAATTTTGAAACATAGTAAGGAAGATATATCTTCCTTCTTTAATCAATCTTACAAGATACATCATTTTCAAACTCAATCAATCATGTGGAGAGAGAAGGACGTCATCCACCAACACCTCATCTTGGGTCACCTCTTGTAATGAGGAAAAATGTCTATCTAAATAATTTGAATACAACAAAAAAATCTCCACATATTCAATGACAAGAGTACCCCATGCCCATTGCCTAGGTAAAGAGGCTAGACGACGTAGGAGAATCCTGCATTGGTTCTAAATTTCTTTTAGGGTTCAATGAAATAACAATGATTATTTCATCCCTAAAGGAAACCACCACAATAAGAGCATCCACAACATGATCCACAAATAGGGATGCATGGGCCTTTTCCACAAGAGAGGACGAAATAGTAGCCCGGACATCCATAGTAAAATGATTGAGGAGGGCATTGTGCCACCGAGTAGTAGAGCTCACAGTCCAATGGTAGGGGCATGGATAATTAAAATCAAGATGACTAGTAGAAAATTAATGCTTGTAACGAAATAATAAGCTCTCATAATCTAGTGATTGAATCCACTTCCTATCGTCAACCATTAACATGAATTTTCCATGAAGAGGCTTGGATATGTACCAAAATATGAGCAAAGGTGGAGTGGACAATGTTAGACATGGTTGAGTATGTAATTTCCCTTTTTAATAGACCTTGGAAACTAATTAAATAATTAAAATTAAGTTGTTGAAAAATAATAATCAAATGATGACTAATTTTAATTATTTAAAAGTGTTCTTTAAAGTCATTTAAGTTGTGTCATTAGGCACCGAGGGATAAAAAGATAGTTTAAAGGTCATGTTTGGTGGGAAATTGTAATATTAAAAGAAAAATTAATTTATTTTTTTTCAAAGAAAGTTATAGAAGGAGGTGTTGAGGAAAGAGTCCATTTGGAAGATTTATAATTTCTCTTTTTGAAATTTGTACTTGTGGCCAAACTCCTACTAATAGAATGAAAACCCCAATTGTTGATTGACACATGCAAACTTGAAAGGTTGAAGTTGGGGATGAAAACCCTATGCTCTTAAAAGAGAAATATCATCCAAGGATCGACGATGTGCTAAAGATTTAGAATTTGGGAATGGAAACCCATGGGTTCTACTAGAGCAATTTCATCAAAAATTGTCCTTATGCTAAAAGGATACATTTGAGATTAATTTGAGTTGAGCAGAGTTATACATATTTCCAGTTTCATTTTATTTGCAATAGTATAGAGGAAATGAGGAACTAAAAGGAGGGTTGTTAGAAGGTTTCTTGAAATATATTGGTTTGAAAATCATATTGGAGCTTGAAGATAACTTTGGTGAGTGAACCCAATGATAATTCTTTAATTTTATGATTGATTGAATTATTTCTTGCATGGATCATGCCAATGACAAACCTTAAATAAAAGTCAAGTTAGTTTTAGAAAGAGAATACTTTAAATTATCTCAAGAGATAAGGGAGCTATGTTTGGAGGAGGTTTAAACATCACCTTTTCAATAATACCTATACAACAAGGAAAATGATGAATTAAGGTAGAATATGTGTGAAAGAGGTGTGGGAAATTCCTACAAATCGCGTGAGTACTTTGACGGGTTTTAAAAGGTCCCTCGTGCAAAGTTCTGACTTCCGAAGGTCGCATTAGAACTTCCTTTATATTAAAAACAACACACCATGATTTTGTTAAGGAGGTCATGAGGGGATTCCTAAAGGAAAACGAACCATCCTCATGTTTGTCGCCAAACCTATTTGGGAGTTTGACCATTAAACCCTTAGTCGTGACTTTTAAGAAGAGATTCATGGGTTTATCTAGTTGTAGAGAAAGGATTATTAACTTTGACGTCATTGTTTTCTTTCATTCTATCATATATTATGGTGAAATAGATAATGGAAGGTGCAACAAATTATCAAGTAATTGTTCAATGATGTTTGGGGTAATGGGTACCAAAAATCTGCACAATAGGGGTCACAATAGATGATTCCAGGTTCATATCTATGTTATTAGTGTTATATGCCAAATTAACCATGGCAGCGTCACCTGGGATAGATATTGGGACGTGTAAGGTGTTTAAGAAGGAAGTAAGGTCATTGTGGATATTTGCAGACCTGGAGGACTCACACCAGAGGTATTAAACATTACAACAAATTCAAGAGTCGCAAGATTCCCAGTTTAAGTCGTCAAGTTTGCAAGAAGTCATAATGGAGTCCTTGTAATGAAGGAACATTGAAATTAGAAATCTTAATCTGCTCAATGAATTTGGTTGACACCAGGAGTTACAAACTTCATAACAACGATAAGTTGATTGTAAGCATAATCTTCAATTATGATTATCATATCTATCTTTCTTGAATATTTTATTTATTGAATAAAGATAATGAACAATAAGAGGGCATACAAAATTTTCATTCTTCACTTTGTTTTTTTAGTTATAGGTAACTTTTTTACAAAATAAGGTGATTATATAATAAACAAACATAATTCTACAAATAAGACAAAAAGCAGTGAGTTTTAAAAGAAAAAATTTCATCAAACATTGGCATCCAAACATAAAATCAATCGTAGTTCTATTATAATGGTATCAAAGCCACACTTCTCGCACGTTTCTCAGGGAGGCAACACTTGTTTCAGAATTTTCAATTGCATGACCAAAAAAATTTCAATGTGTGTTATTGTTCAACAGATTGCAGGTTAGCCCACAACAATGTGTTTCAATTTTTGGTCAATATAGGACATGGAAATCATAATTTTTCATCTAATTTTCACTTCATAACATTTATAACAACCAAGTCGTTAAGAATTCAAAGATGAAGTGAACCAATGATTTTTAAGATTTTGTTTGTAGATTATAAATATATATATTTTAAAATTTTAAGAAATAATGTGACTTTTTTTATGGAACTTTTAATAATTTATTTTTATAATTAACAATATTTGTAAAATGTGATGTTACTTCGATAAAGCATAATTTTATTTGTAGAAAGGATAAATTACAAATGTTAAAATATAGATTTGTGACACAAATATCTAGTGCACGAGTATTTTTTCATAGTTTTATGTTGCAAAATTTATTTATTTTTAACTTTTTGAAGTGAAATTAACTATAATTGTGACATAGGTTACTTTGGTAATGCATAGCTTTATTTGTATATATCTGAATTAACTCTTTTTTTTGTTGAAATAAAAACATCAATACCTAGTGCACATATTTTTTTTCAATTTTTTGAATTTCTATTTTACTAGTTTTCCACATAAGACTCACAATTATTGAAAAAAATATCTTCACTAAAAAATAAAGAATATAATAATCAAATTAAATTTATTCAATAATATACTTGTTGGAAAAATTACTTCAACTTTAGGGTTTGAATGTATAATTTTTAATTTTTATTTAATTTTCAATAAAAAAAATGATTCTTACATTTTTTAGATTCATATAAATTTCAAATTGTAGACATAGATTTCAAATAAATTCTCTACATCAAATTCACTAGTTCCTCTCTAGGGTTTGTAGATCTCTCCCCCTACTTCTTCAACTCTAGGGTTTCAACATAGTTTGTAGATCTTTTTGGATCCTACATCAAATTCACTAGTTCCTATCTAGGGTTTGTAGATCTCTTTCCCCTACTCCTTCAACTCTAGGGCTTCAACATAGTTTGTAAATCTTTTTGGACCCTACATCAAATTTTCTATTTCCTCTCTAGGGTTCCTAGATCTACCTAAATCACTTACAAAATCTATATTGAACTATATTTTCATATTGTAGCACATTTAGATTTGAAGTGGTTGATATAAATTTGCACATGTAGCTAATTAAAATGCATAATTGAATGTTAATGCCTTTTTCTCTATACCAATTATAAGCCTTGTACACACTTAGTGGAATTTATATTGAATCTAGACTCCTTGAGTTCCTTAATTACCATCAAGTATTATTTTCAATCATGGTTAACATATCATCTTGAAATATATAAATAATAATTAAAACATGATCAAATACCAACTTGTTAGTATATAATTTTCAACCTGATTCCTTGCAAAACCTAGTTCTAATTATGCACATACAACAAACTATTGATACCATATATAGGTTCACTACTTCAAACCATATCATCTTGTTCTATAGCTTTTCCAAATTTGTAGATACATATTAATGTTATATTTTATGTTCAAGATGCATCCTTTTGTTATTCATCTTTGGATAACACTCCAATTTTCCTATAAATATGACATAAATTAATTAAATAACCAAATCTTATGGTCCTAGACTAGCACTTCGTAAGAAGATTTTGGTTTTCAATCTAACAAGTTTTTAATAGATACCTGTCAACTAGAATCTACTTCATTGTAGTGGGGTAAGTGCACCAATCCGTGACACAATTTAGGTGTAAAATTGTAAAAAATTACAAAAAAAGGTCAAAATTGGCCATTTGGTGAGCGCCAAATGCAAAAGGTAAATAAAAGAAAAAACTGCATTTTGAAACCTTATTTCACTTCAACCCGCAGCTTGGCTTGGAGGATTTGAGGTCTGCAACTCGCGCTCGCCAAATATCATCCATTATTTGCATTCTGAGCTTGCTATTTTTCACGAGGATGCTTCCAACACATCAGAGACGTCGAAGATTGTGAAGCTCGGTATGTACTTTTATTCTATTTATTTCAAATTTGATTTAGAATGCAAATTGAAATAGGTTTTTATAATAAAATTTTCTTCTAATTATCGAGGAATGAAAATCCACCTCCAAACATTGAGAATTCACAGTTACCCCCTCAGGAAGAGCCTCCTATTCAAGAACAACTTGAAACCCCTCCATCAATTCATAGGCATCCTCAAGGCACACAAGAAAATATTCTAAATCAAATTGAAAAAAATAAAAGAGACATTGAACAATTAAAATTGGAAGATTAACCGAGCATGTTGAAACCCACCCTTATAGGAGAGGGATTACTGAATCATTGAAGTCAATTATATCTCATGTAGGAGAAATGAGCAAGAAAATAAATTTTTGGTCAAATAAGAGGCATGAGATGAGACAATATTATGCTAGAGGTTTGTCATATGCAGATGTTAAAAAACAAAAAATTAGCAAAGCCGACTTGTGTGCCCTATTTATAGACCCGAAAACCAACGCATCTTTGTCTCATACATGTAGGAGGTTCCCCACCCATTGGTACCACCATGATTTAATTAAAAATAAATTTTGGGAGTGGTGGTGGATGGTATTTGACCAACTTCCATGCAATAACCATGAGGTACCACAATACTTTTTGAGGAAACTCTATTGTGAGTTTATCCTCAATAAGATGCCAAATTATTTTGACATCTTAAACTTTCAAGGCAGAGGTGGGGGCTCCACACATGATAGACCTGTTGCACGACGTAATCCATAGTTGGCACCAAGACCCTTGGCCAGACCCATGGTGGAGCATGTCGCCATTCCTTCCATTGTTAAGGATAGTGTAGAGGTGGACACACTAGAGTCGATTGGCTCACTCACCCAAACCATTTTACAATGTGTGAGGCCTCTAGTAGAGCCTGGTGTGGAGGAGACGTGTAGGCCCAAAGCTCCACCCCACCATTGTGGCACTTGTGGTGCAATTTGCACGTATGATTATTAGAGTGCTCAAGATGCAGTTACACAACCTACATCAGTTGCAAAGGCAATGGATTTCACAAATAATTTGTTGAATGATACATTCGGCATTGACACTCGGGTAAATTCAACAAGTTCATTTAATGTTGTTTATTAAATTATATTTTGAAATTTAAGAATAAGTAAATTAGTAGAAATTTGATATGATGAAATTTCAGGGTCAAAGTGTTCATGAGATGTGCCCCATTCTTATAGACCCTTATTTTTTCTTGACATTGAGTCCACAGGTATGCAACTAGTATTAAAGATATTATTATTGCATTTGAACAGTTGAATGTTATATTCAAATGTTTGTCTCATAACATGCTTTGGATTTCAAACAATTTCCTGGTGGACCTCCGACCTCCACACCTCACAATTCATTTCCTCAAACAACTTACACTCAGGTAGCCTTTATTCAATAATGGTGTTGTAAAACAATGTTAGCTAGTTTTCATAATTTTGCATATACAAATCTAAAAAAATGATGAGAAATGCAAACATTGCATTTGTATTCCTTTATCGTGTCACATTATCTTCTCCTAATTCACTTTTTGTTCCTTTATTCCTTCCTAATCCCATCCCATTAACATTTAATAGTTCACCCTACCATTTACTCTTTCATTTACCATTTGTAGATGTTGACATCAGACAGCCCTAGTGATGTTGGTGGCATGATGGAGCACGAAGTTGCTGCAACAATAGCTAGTTCTGATCCATTGAGAGAGGTATGAAACAGATTAGTCGATAATTTGACATTATATTTTCTCTTTTATGGTCTATAATAGAAAATTTTCATGATACTTTTGTGTAGCTTAATTTCTATCTTGATGGTTGCTACAGGTGGTTGCCACTCCAGATCGTGGACGTGGTAATGATGTAAATTTGAGTGATGACTATCTGTATGCGGTAAGTGATTATATTTTGTTATATGTCATTCCACAATTCAATTTTTATGTATTAACATCTTTACATTTTATTGTATCAGTTGAAGCTCCAGAGTGAAGAGAGAAGGACTAGTGAGTGTGTTCAAAAGACCAGAGAACCAACAGTCACTCCATCCAGCCAAATTTTGAAGGCAGCACGGGATGTATTTCCTTCCCCTAGAGGGAAATGACTATATTAGGGTCGTTTGTTGTATGCCTGTGGCATTTTGGAACATATATTTTGTACTATCAATATATACGTGACATTTTATGTCCATAATATGGCTCCTTTGTACTAAGCCTGTATGGAGTTTTTGGATATATTGTATATACTTTTATCAATATATATCAATGTATACCTTATGGCTTTTTGATTAAAAAAACTTATTTTGCTACGGCCATTCTTGAATGATGTTATCATGCATATTGTGTAAATTGTATGCTTGAATGTTATAGGCATAGATTTTGTTTACATCTAATGCTTAATTAATTACTACCAATTGCTCAATAAGCTCCATCTAAAGCGTATTGTGTAAATAAGCTCCATTCTTGGTGGTTTGTATCCTTTGGAATGCTTCAATTACTTGTGCCTCACTTATTCGCATGTATGCTTCACTTAAATTCACATGTATACTTCACGTATAGTGTGTGTATTCACGTGTATGCTTCACGCTTCCAATGCATAGCAGCAAAAATCTTTTGGGAAAAATTTTGACAAACCAAAAGTATAAGAGTTTTTTAAAAAGTCGGGAAAAAATCATATTTAAAAAAAAATGTAAAAAAATGTAGAAAAAGAGATAAAATCTATTTATTTTGAAATTGAAAGGTATTTCCATAGCATATAGAGATATAGAGAGCAAATAAAATAAATATTTTAACTAATGAACTGTAAAAAAAATGAAAATTGTAGTTTATATTCATATCATTGATTACATTTTATTGCACATCTTTCAAAGTCAAAGCATTACTTCACACTGCATAACTAATAACTAGATGTTGATAGATGACAAAATTTCAATTACAATATAGTTTTTACAAAGTCAACCTAAGCAGTTATGCAATTACTTCACATTGCATAACTAATCAGTAGGAGCAGCTGCCAATTGCATTTTCTTATCATGGCATTATATGAGGCCAGATTTCTTTCACGTATTTTATCAAATAGTTCACTGCCTTGTCTATGTTACCACAATTTTCATACATTTCTACCAAAGTATTTTGTCAAATAGTTCACTGCCTTGTTGCTATGGCTAAAATCATAAAACAAGTGCTTTCAAACAAGCTATGGATGCTTGGAAAAAATCTATCAAAAGCATAATAGCAAGCAATACTATAGACAAAGCAATGAACTGCTTGAAAAAAATGCCTAAAAGAAATGTGGTCTCATGGTGATAGAATGCCATGACATGCAAATTGCTATGGATTTTCCTTGCTGCTATGGCTAAAAGCCTAAAATAGGTGCTTGCAAACAAGCTATGGATGCTTGGAAAAAATCTATCAAAGCATAATAAGAAGCAATAGCATATACAAGGCAGTGAATTGTTCAAAAAAATGCCTCAAAGAAATGTGGTCTCAATGTGCTTGTCATGGCATTCCATCACCAAGAGAACACATTTCTTTGAGGATTTTTTTTCAAATAGTTCACTGCCTTGTCTATGCTACCACATTTTTCATACATGTCTACCAAAGCATTTTATCAATCAATTTACTGCCTTGCTACTATGGCTAAAATTCTAAAATAGGTGCTTTTGAACAAGCTATATGGATGCTTGGAAAAAATCCATCAAAGCGTAATAGTAAGCGATAGCATAGACATGGTAGCGAACTATTTGAAAAAATGCCTCAAAGAAATGTGGTATCATGGTGATGGAATTCCATGACAAGAAAATTCCCTGGATTGTCATGGCATTCCATCACCATGAGACCACATTTGTTTGAGGCATTTTTTCAAATAGTTTACTACCTTGTCTATGCTAGCACATTTTTCATACATGTCTACTAAAGCATTTTATCAAACAATTCACTGTCTTGCTACTATGGCTAAGAGCCTACAACAAGTGATTTTAGACAAGTGATGGATGCTTGGAAAAAATCTATCAAAGCATAATAGTAAGCGAAAGCATAGACAAGGTAGTGAACTGGTAGTATGTGATGGATGCTCCCATGTTTTACAAATGAGGGGTGAGCTCAATTTATAGGCTACTTGAATACAATTCAATCACCAAGATTGATTTTAAATCAACAACCGAGATTACAAAATAAAACCCTAATTAGGGTTTATCACAACTAACTACCTCTCGACCAATGAGAAAATTACATTTGGGGACACTTGTCCTTCTGCTAAATATAAACCAATAATAAAAATTTGTTGCATTATGAAGTGTCAGGTTCATTGAACCTAGACATGCTAGCTTGGAACAATTGGATTGGTTGGAAGATGGCGAGGCATCATCTCAACATGCTGGATGTCCCCTTTGATCTTGGCCTAAGGCGGACTTCAAGATATGCTTTCCATCTCCTATTTTTAGCTTGGGGTGGACCTTAAGTTGTCTTTTCCATGTATGCTTTGAACTAGGCCAACTTTACATTGTATTTTCCATGTATGCTTTGAGTTGGGCGGACTTTACCTTTGTCTTGGACAAGCATTATTCAAGCTAAGGGCAGACTTGATAGCAGTTTGGACATAGCTTTTCTTTCCCAAGCAGACTTTGCATCATCCTTGACCATGGGCATGGCAAAATTTGTTTAAGCCTTGCCAAGATTGGGTAGACTTTCTCTTGACTTAGACATGCTTATTTTCTTTCCAGGTGAAAACTAAGAGAGGTTATTGTAGAGGGGAATAACACGATCCCATAGGCTCAGACGATAATTTTATAAGCGTTACGGTGTCCAAGTAATGTCATGTGTAAGTTTGCAGCCATTTTGCACTCCATACTCGTAAGGGATTCAGCCGGTTGAATGTAGCTCAGAGCGATTCGGCATGTTTGGGTTTGAAAGAGGACCATGCCTAGCATAAACGTACCCACTCAGATGCGTTGGAACAATTATTTTGGTCACACGAGTTGCAAAACGAAAGTTGCACCACTTTGCAACTTTGCACTACTTGCATTTGACAACTTTTTCCCCAAGCGAAATCTCACCACCATAGGAAAACACCTCTGAGATAGCAAAAACCGAGAGAGGTTATTGTAGAGAGACAAAACATGATTCCATAGGATCAAACAATAATTTTCTAAGCATCACGGTGTTTGAGTAACGTCATGTTGAAGTTTGCAGCCATTTTGCACTTCAGACTCTTAAGGGATTCAGCCGGTTGAACGTAGCTCGAAGCGATTCAGCACATTTGGGTGTGAAAGAGGACCATTCCTAGTGTAAAATTACCCACCCGAATGTGTTACAATAGTTAGTTTGGTCACACAAGTTTCAGAACAAAAGTTGCACCACTTTGCAACTTTGCACTACTTGCATTTGACTTTTTCCCCAAGCGAAATCTTGTCGCCACAGGAAAATGCCTCTAAGATAGAAAAAACTTAGAGAGGTTATTGTAAATGGGAACAACACAATCTCATAGGATAAGACAAGAAGTTTCTAACCACCAATTTTTCTTAGTAATGTCATGTTGAAGTTTGCAGCCATTTTGCACTTCAGACTCTTAAGGCATTCAGCCGATTGAACGTAGCTCAAAGCCATTCGATGCGTCTGGGTGTGAAAGAGGACCATGCCTAGCGTAAACATACCCACTCGGATGCATTGGAACAGTCATTTTGGTCGCACGAGTTGCAGAATGAAAGTTGCATCACTTTGCAACTTTGCACTACCTTCATTTGATAACTTTTTCCCCAAGTGAAATCTCGTCGCCATAAGAAAACACCTCCAAGATAGTGAAAACCGAGAGAGGTTATATTAGAGGGGCACAACACAATCCCATAGGCTCAGACGAGAATTTTATAAGCATCACAATGTCTGAGTAATGTCATGTTGAAGTTTGCAACCATTTTGCACTTTAGACTCTTAAGGGATTCAGCTGATTGAATGTAGCTCAGAGCGATTCGGGGCGTTTGGGTGCAAAAGAGGACTATGCTTAGCATAAAAGTACCCACTCGGATGCGTTGGAATAGTTATTTTTGTCACATGATTTGCAAAATGAAAGTTGTACCACTTTACAACTTTGCATTACTTGCATTTGACAACTTTTCCCCCAAGCAAAATATTGTCGCCACAGGAAAAAGCCTCCGACATAGAAAAAAATGAGAGAGATTATTGTAGAGGAGAAAAACATGATCCTATAGGATTAGATGATAAGTTTCTAAGCATCACAATGTTTGAGTAACGTCATGTTGAAGTTTGCAACCATTTTGCACTTCAGACTCTTAAGGGATTCAGTTGGTTGAACATAGCTCGGAGCGATTTGGTGCATTTGGGTGCAACAGAGAACCATTCCTAGCGTAAACATAACCCACTCGGACGCGTTGGAATAGTTACTTTGGTCACACAAGTTGCAAAACAAAAGTTGTACCACTTTGCACTACTTGCATTTGACAACTTTTTCTGCAAATGAAATCTCGCCACCACATAAAATGCCTCCGAGATAGTGAAAAATGAGAGAGGTTATTTTAGAGGGGAAAAACATTATCCCATAGGCTCAGATGAGAATTTTCTAAGCGTCATGGTGTCTGCTTAACGCCATGTTGAAGTTTGCAGTCATTTTGCACTTCAAACTCTTAAGGGATTCAGCCAGTTGAACGTAGCTCGAAGCGACTCGACGCATTTGGGTGTGAAAGAAGACCATGCATAAAAATGAATAAAAAACTTCCAACTACTTTCCCCATGAACTACAATAAAATGACTCTTGAACTTCCACCATTTGACAATAAGTTACAATTTTGACAACTTCTACACAATTTTGCAATTTTTGCAATATTTTGCAACTTAGACCTTCCAACCACCTAAAGACCTATAAAAGGACTCCTTACATCATAAAATGGTCTAAATAACCTTATTTTTTTAACAAAAGGACTCAAATACCCCTAAACAACCAAAAGACCTCAATTGTCAACATTTGCATAAAATGCTCTTAGTGCCCCTGCACCAGTTAGTGCTTAGGGTGTCTTAATGTTTTTGGTCATGAATAAGGTCCTTTGTGATGCAATTAAAGGTAGGTCCACAAATATCGAAACTCAATCACATGTGCTTACTTTGGAACGATACCATCAAACTAACCTTGAATGCTCGAAAAAGGGCTCCAATTAGCCCACTTTAACAAAGGAACTCTCCTTCAATCTTGTTGCCCACTCAAAATACCATTTGATAGTCCTCAAACTGCCTCCAAAATCACAAATTCTTCAACCTCTGAGTCAAAACTCACTTTCTAAGACCCTCTTTCATGAAACCCTCATTTTTCACCAAATAAGTAGGCGTTTATTGAAAAACCCATCTGTAGACCTCATTCAACCTCAAAATATTTTCAAACATTCTTATTTCACCCTGCACAAACTTAATTCACCTTTAAATTATGCTGCCCCAAAATTTCTCACACATTTCCTTCTTAAAACCTCTCAATTTCACCCATTTTCACTCTTTATTCAACTAGGGCTTCAAGCCCAAACATCCAAATGATCTACCATGCCTTTGTAGACATTCTATCACATCAAAATCCACCTGATAACCCTAAAACAACCAGGTTCTAACCTTCTTCCAAACTATTGCTTTAATCTTCTACTTCAAGCTATGCCTCCTAGGCCTAAATTCATGTTTTTTCCATAGTGGCAGTGTGGAAATTTCCACCAAATGTATTCTCCACCCATTGTATTCTATTCTAACTCAGTGGAGTGGCATAATTAGGTGTAGGGGGAATGTGTACATTATTTCAGGACACCACCAGGAGGCATGTGTGCATATATTTTCCACTTTATGGTTTTATATATCCAGAAGTCTCCCATATTATTAGTATGGGATCACATTTTTAAACATAAATTGATTTTAAAATGGTGTACCTAATTGATACCTCCAACACTAAGTGGGGTTGTAAGGTAATTGGGGTTTACCTTGGGGAAACTCCATGGTTAAGTGCGCTTGAGTTGGAATAGTATTGGGATGGGTGACCTCCTAGGAAGGCCCGATGCTTCACCTTTGTGAGCTTCACCTAGATGCAATGAGTGCTAAGTGGACCATTCGTTATCATGAGAGATAGGTTCTTGTGAACTACTACTCATGAAACATGGGTCAATGAGTTTGACTCGTAAAACTATACAATTGAACCGTGATAGCAATATCACAACCTCCAACACTCCTTTATATCATTACATGTTTCATAACCATGTGTAAATCCTGGTAAAACTCTTCTAGGGTTTGCACGTCAGACCTCAAAGTATTCCCCTCCTCACGGATTTCCTTTATATCCATCCCAAGGCCTCGAACTTTCCCTTTATTTTGGATTAGCAGCTTTTCTTGCTTTACCACTTCCATATTCTCAAGCTAGAACAAACTAGATGTTCTAATAGGCTTCCATACACCTTCACTTCCAACACAATCATTTTTAAATTGAACTTGTAATTTTTTAAATGGAAGCACATATCTACATACATTATTGTTAGGATTAAAGTGTCATCAATCTTGTAAATTTTATGTTATTCAGCTTGTTACAATTTTTTGTCAAGGTGTTTTTAGACACTTAGGCTATTAGTGGAAAAATAATTTATAATAATATTCAATTTATAGTTTGTAAAATCATTCATAAGGGATGAATGAAGGGGTCCATTGACAACAATAATTAATTGCATGTGACAAAATTAATTATTTCTTCAAGTTGGGTGCTTGAAAAGGAGTTAAAGGAGACTTTTGGTATTCTATATAGGTGATTGTTAGCTTCTACAAGTTGGAAACTAGGAAAGGAGGGAAAAATGAATGACTTTACACATTCCACAAAGAATTCCAAGGAGTGGGACATTTGGTTTTTGCAAGGGGCTCTTGGTTGCCATGTTTCACCATGGTTTATGCACTGCTTGTTTTGGAAACTCTTAGTAGTATCCTGTTGATGCCAAAATTGGACGAGGTAACAGTGTCTTATGGGAAACTCAGTTTATGGGGGACCTTTTGCGCTAAACTGAGTGACCTCCAGGTTTTTAGAGAAGTCGGCTTCTTCTATAATGGGGGGTTGGAAAGGGAAAAGGAAATAGATATAATAAAATAAAGTATAACCTAAGGTGATGTGCCAAGACTTAATGATAGGCACGATAAATCGTAGATCTGAGGGTCTGAATGGTGTTTGTAGTGTTCCAAAATATCAAAAACTTAAGATTATAGCATAGACAATCCATTCATTGACATAAAATAATATTGCATACATTCCTACTACCAGGAAGAGTCATTAGACATGGTCTAGGTCAGCAAAATTGTATTCAATATATATAGAAGTTCTTAAATGAAATGTCCAGACAATAAAAAGCACAGTGCACAGTTTGATTAAATAGCATGAAAAAATAGAAAGGCCGAACAGTTGGCACAGTCTGATAGTTTTTTACAATAAAATAAAACAACAATAAAGACCTAGTGTCTTTTACTAAAACCAGCGTTTCTCTTCAAATTCCCCGATCCTTTTCTCACAACAGAGAAAAGTATATATAGCAGGAAAAACCCCCACCATCTTAGAGAGCAACAACAGAAAAAAATTTGCAATCCCCTGGAAATGATGCAAGAATCAGAATATTCCCAAACCCGTTGCAACATAATCGATCTGGAACTAAGCATCTGGTCACTCCAGGCACAGGTGCATCCTCTGCAAATGATAGAAGTGGTCCCGACAAGGCCTAATCAGACAAGTGTCACCATCCTGTATGAATGATTATGACACGCAATGGCCAATAGAATCATTAGACTCGTATGGTCTATCGCCCGAATATGAGATCCGCTGGCTAGGCACGTGGCAGCTTTTTGTTGCCCGTATGAACCTTTTTCTTTCGCCGTTGAGGACTTGTGTTGACGCTACATGTGTTGAATGGGCAGAGCACTTCATCAATAATGGAGGGAACGATTACCAATCTGGCGCAAAAGAGACTTGTGGCAGCATTTCACTGCCTGCAGTTGCTACTTCGTCTCTACGCTAAAAGATTTGTGAATAGCAGACATGTAGCAAGTGTACACCACAGATAGAAAATGTGGGGCCCGCCAAAACCTTTTAGGAATGAGGGCTTTATGGCACCCGAGCGAAGCCCGATGAGGCAACAAGAAGCATGATCAAAAGTATCTCGTAGCCACAACACATGGAAGCATAGCGGAGTTTCCTGGAATGTGAAGAAATGCAGAGACTCGGGGTTGCGAGGAGTAGACACGTGGAGTGGCAGAGAAAAACCTAGATAAAGGGTTGAGTTGACTTTGTGATGCACAGGACGACGCAGAGAGGAAAAATACACCCAAAGGGAGCTAGTTAAATATTTATTAACATATCCTTCTTCCAAAATTCTTATAAACTGGACCCTTGAGATGGTGGTAAGATATCTTGCTTTTTTGTTTCTGTTGAGAGTTCACAACTACACAGAAGTTATTAGATTGGAAACACAGAAAGAGTGAAGGAAGTGTGTTGCTTTACTATCTTGTTTGAAGTAGATAATGCATGTTTGACTGCTCTTCTTGGTGGATTTTTTTCTCGCAAGGTTTTCTCCACGTAAGTTTTGTGTAATGTGTTGTTCCTAGTTTGTTGATTTCAATTCCTAAATCCATTAATTTTATTCTATAATTAAGCACACTTAGTTTAATGGTATTTCATGAGAAGGCATACTTGATTTCAAATTTGCATACTATATTAGTTTACCTTTTATTTCAAACAACTTCTCGTAATCCTCTAAACCATAACTCCTTAAAATTGCTTTTATCACTTTCAAATGTGTTGCACTTGTGCACTTGAAAATCTTCCTTGATGTGTGGTTGCACACATGCCCTTGACATAGTGGATCTCTTAAGCCACTCTCGATTTCCATTAAAACTACCTTTTCCAAAAACTAAACTAACCACATAAGAGCTTCTATTGCATATATACCTAGACAAATGATAGACCATATGCATACCAAATCCACACTTGAACATCCCACATAACATACCATTGATGATAAACCTACATTCTTCCTTATAATGACATTTAACACTATAGGACACCACCTCTCACAACACGTACATGAAAGACCATCAATGTAAAGCTTTTGCCACATGACATAGACCAATAATGTAGAAATACGATGACCTACCTACAACCTTATGCATTACCAATGAGCTTGCATATGATTGTCATCACTAATTAGTTTGGCACGATCTTGAAAATCATGTGCATCACCACTTTCAAATGGGGTTTAATTGTTCCATCTCTTTATTAGCCAAATATTTTATAACTTTGTTATACTCCTTATACCAATGAATCACCCTAACTTGATCATGTTTATCTTTCCATTTTAAAATTTCTTTAATAATAGCTTTGGTTTTCCAATTGGGAAAAAAGCCTTATTCATCACATTCATATTTTTTTGTGAATCACCTTCTATTACTAATTTCATTATCATCTAGAATAAACAACTTGAATACCCACTACAAGAGCCACCCATTATGATTCCTTATTAGTCTTCTAACCCAAATGTGTAGTACCCTCAAGTATAAATTCACCCTTCAAGTCTCTTAGAACATAGCTCACCCCTATAGGTATTGGATTCCCTTTAGAGGCTTCATCTAGTTTTACTCCATCCACTAGGGCTTTTCAATTTTCTTCACATCTACTAATTTTATGATCTATTAACCCATTAATGAGATAGATTAACAACCATAGATTTTTTTATAAATAAAAATAAATGGGAGGATAAATCACTTAGCTCAATAATTGAAGAATTAATGCCAAGAAGGTAAGACATCAAAATCAAGATGAATTGAGAATAAAAAATTCCTTTACTACTCAAATGTATGGATCAAAACATCCTTCTTTACTAAGCTCTTTTCCAAGTTTACTAGTCTCAATTAAAATCTTGATCACAAAATTTATTGTTGAAAAGACTTTCACTCTATTGTTTTATGAGTTATGCCCTTTGTGTTATATTAAAACTAAATGTGTAAGGCCCACAAGTGTATGTATTTTGTATTGTTGCTTGATTGATTTTGATACTACTATTGTTTTTCTATTAATGAATGTTTTATATTGACATTGACAAATTCACTTGTGTGTTTTGAATGGATATGTTATGATTTGATGTTTGAACCAATAATTATATTTTAGCTTCACTATGTTCACTTAATATCTTGATTAAGTGATTATATTATCTAGTTCAATATTATGATTATTGATTTATTTATCTATGATATCTAGATCATGTTATTCTTAAATATTTTTTAGTCATTTGATATTGTTTTATTATATTATATCATGTTGGATGTTTCTATGTTGTGTTTTGGCTATCCTTGTGTTCTTTATATATCCTTGATGCTTTAGCTAAGTGTGTAGGCTCATGTTCCTCATAAGTGATTAATTGAAGATGGTTGAATTGGGTATATATGTTATGCTTGAACTCACCATCTCACTCGATCTAAGTTGTGAGATGAGAACTACGTAATCTTGTGAAACCTTGATTTGGATCAATGTTGATTTTTTGTCTTACAATATTGTGAATAAACTCATAAAGTGTTTGTGTTTTTTGTATTATTTTATGTATCTATTATTATGCTTACAGTTAGTTAGCCTTATAAATGCTTGTTGGAGTGTTTGCAAAACATGTAATATGCTTATGAGTCAAAAAGTGTTTAATAGATTTTTAATATAACTTCATGAAAAGGTCTTATGAATTATAATATTATTTGTTGAAAAGAGTATTTTTTATTATATGGGTAAAATAGGATTTGAAGGGGCCTCAAAATCCTATACAACAAACCATAGCTAGCACAAAAGCTAGATAACAACAAAATTGTAGCCAAGTTTCCACACAACGATTAAACAAGATTTAAAACCTCAAACAATGAAATGTCAATAGAAAATTAGATGATGCACACCACAAGACACCACCAGAAACTTGTAGCCTAGAGAGTAACAATAGGCAACAAAAACTTATACAATGCTTGATACCTTCCTTACAATCCTCACACCCTTAACCTAGGGATACGATTTTGAAACAAATTAAGGAAGATCTATCTTCCTTCTTTAATCAATCCTATAAGATACATCATTTTCAATCTCAATCAATCATGGAGAGAGATGGATATCATCCACCAATACCTTGTCTTGGGTCACATCTTGTGATGAGGAAAAATGTTTATCTAAGGAAGTTGAATGCAACAAAAACTTTACCAAATGTTCACTAAAAATAGTACCCCATGCTCGTTTCTTGGGTAATAAGGCTAGATGACATAGGAGAAGCCTGCATCAGTTCTAAATTTCTTTTAGAGGTCAATAAAATAACAAAAAATACTTCATCCCTAGAGGAAACCACCACAATAGGAGCATCCATAATAACATGATCAAGTAATAGGGGTGCATGGGCCTTATCCACAAGAGAGGAAGAAATAGTAGGGGCATCTATAATAAAATGAATGAGGAGGGCATTGTACGACCAATTAGTAGAGCTCACAGTTCAATGGCAGGGGCATGGATAATTAAAATCAAGATGACTAGTAGCAAATTAGTGATTGTAATGAAACAATAGGCTCTCATAATCTAGTGATTGAATCCACTTCCTATCGTCAACGATTAACATGACCTATCCATGAAGAGGGTTGGAGATGTACCAAAATATGAGCAAAGGTTGAGTGGGTAATTGTTAAATGTGGTTGAATCTATAATTTCCCTTTTAATAGACCTTGGAAACTAGTTAAATAATTAAAACTAAGTTGTCAAAAAATAATAAATTAAATGATGACTAATTTTAATTATTTAAAATTATTTTTTAAAGTCATTTAAGTTGTGTTGTTAGCCACCCATGGCCAAAAAGGTAGTGTAGACTAGAAATTTGACCTTCAAGGCATAGAGTTAATAAGAAATCATGCAAATAACCACAATAAGGAATCCTAATTACTCAATAAAATCCAATCTATTCAATGGAAAACACACAATAATAAGTGAAACCAAATTTCAAGCAAGTGACACCTTCACCGTATTGCCATGGATGACTTCCATTGTTCCTTCTTTGTAAGGTTTTCTCTCAGAAATGGGTATGCTACTCTTTCGAATGGAGCTTCAAGTATATTTGAGGATTACAATGATCCAAACGCTGAAGTTTAAGAGTTTGTGGTTAGCCATCAGCGTACAATGAAGGCTTGCTTTTATAGAAATGGTTATTTCATATGAACGATCTAGAATAAAAGATGAAAGAGCAAGATCAACAGTTGAGGTTTGTTGAGAGGAAATAGATTGGAGAGTTAACTGGCCTGATCGATTCAATCAAGGGAATTGATTGGATAATTAGTGGAAATTGATTGAACAATTAATGGAATTTATTTGTTAGTCAACATATTTGATTGAATAATCAATGGATTGATTAGTCAATGTGTGTGAGGATAATTAATTAATCTTTGGATGAACGTGCAAGTAAAGATTGAGTTAATAAATAAAATTTTATTTATTAATAGATCATGTTGAGTGAATATTGGGGAATTAAATGATTAATTTAATTATTTAATCTAGAAGAAGGAAAGTGGTTTAATTAAATAATTTGTAACAATTATTCAATATGAGAAGGGTGTTTGATGTTAATTAAATAATTACATAATAACTATTTAATTAAAATAGAAGAATTAGTGAAGTTAGTAGCATAATTAAATAAATAAGGTTTATTTAATTAATCAAGAGAAATAATGTTTAATTAGGATATTATTAAATAAATTGGATTTATTTAATTAGTCAAAAATGATGAATGTGAATGAATTAAATTAAATAATGTAAAATTACTTAATCAATAGCAAAATATGGAATTTGATAAAAAACTAAATAATAAGGTATTATTCAATCACTTAAGTGAAAATTAGTAAAAAGGTGTTACTCGCAAGTCAGGACAATTTAGGGTATCTACAGGTAGTTTAAAGGTCATGTTTGGTGGGAAATTGTAATATTAAAAGGAAAATTAAAATATTTTCTCTCGAAGAAAGTTATAAAAGGAGGAGTTGAGGAGAGGAAAGAATCCATTTGGAAGATTTGTACTTGTGGCCAAACTCCTAATAATAGGATGAAAACCCCAATGGTTGATTGACGCATGTAAATCGGAAAGGTTGAAGCTAAGGATGAAAACCCTTTGCTCTAAAAAGAGAAATTCCATCCAAGAATCAACAACTAGTTGAAGGTTTAGAATTTGGGAACATCAACCCATAGGTTCTACTAGAGCTATTTCATCAAAAAATTGTCTATGTTGAAAGGATACATTTGAGATTAATTTGAGTTGAGCAAAGTTCTACATATTTCTAGTTTCATTTTATTTGTAGTAGTATAGAGGAAATGAGGAAATAAAAAGAGGATTGTTAGAAGGTTTCTTGAAAGATAATTTTGGTGAGTAAACCCAATGGTATTGCTTTGATTTATATGGTTGATTAAATTATTTCTTACATGATTCATGTCAATGGAAAACCTTAAATAAATCATCCCAAAAGCATAGGGGCATTTGGAAGATTTTGTGCTAATTTTGGAAAGTCAAGTTAGTTTTAGAAGGCAAATATTCCAAATTATCTCAAGAGATAAGGGAGCTATGTTGGAGGAAGTTTAAACATCGATTGTTTAATAATACCTAGACAACAAGGAAAATGATGAAAAGGTAGAATATGCGTGAAACAGGTGGGAAATTCGTACAAGTTGCTTGAGTATTGTTATTGATTTTGAAAGGTTTCCTAGGGGAGATGACCCAGTAGTTGTGCACCCTAACTTCACGCTTCTAATTATCCTACATGTCAAATCACCCCCAATTTTTTACAGCAGCTTACTTGGCAAGTCCCCTGCTTATAACTTTCATTTTAGGGCCACATCATCAAATATGATGCCACATCAGCATGCTTTTTGTCAAGGTGTCCAAAAAGGCCCAAAAAAAAGTGAGACCAATACTTGTGCATTCACATGATGGGTAGTTGAGCGCTAATGTGGCATCATATGATTGGTTGATTTTTAGATCAAAGGAATACATTTTGTTTAATTATGAGTAGTCAAGTCACAACTATTG
Organism: Sequoia sempervirens; assembly: GCA_007258455.2. Lineage (NCBI taxonomy): Eukaryota > Viridiplantae > Streptophyta > Pinopsida > Cupressales > Cupressaceae > Sequoia > Sequoia sempervirens. The sequence goes on along the minus strand of VDFB02014735.1, from coordinate 152,414 downwards.
AACATTATATAAACAACTACTATCACACTTATTGAAACATACTCAACTAGTGGATCCTCTCCCCTATACAGAGTTGTGACTTCTTGAGGTCACATTAGAGCTTCCTTTATATTAAAAACAACACACCATGATTTTTTTAAGGATATCATGAGGAGATTCCCGAAGGAAAACACACCATCCTCATTTCTATCACCAAACCTATTTGGGATTTTGACCATTAAACTCTTTGGTCATGACATTTGAGAAGAGATTCATGGGTTTATCTAGTCGTAGAGAAGGGTTTATTAACTTTGATGTCATTGTTACGTTACATTTTGTCATATATTAAGGTGAAATAGATAATGGAAGACGCAATAGATTATCAAATTATTGTTCAATGATGTTTGGAGTCATGGGTACCAAAAATCTGCACAATAGGGGTCACAATAGATGATTCCAGGTTGAGATTTATGTTATTAATGTTATTGTACCAAATAAACCATCACAACATCACCTGGGATAGATATTGGGACGTGTAAGGTGTTTAAGAAGGAAGTAAGGTCGTTGTGGATATTTGCAGACCTGGAGGACTCACGCCAGAGGTATTAAACATTACAACAAATTCAAGAGTCGCAACATTCCCAGTTTAAGTCGTCAAGTTTGCAAGAAGTCATAATGGAGTCCTAGTAATGAAGGAACGTTGAAATTAGAAATCTTAATCTGCTCAATGAATTTGGTTGACACCAAGAGTTGCAAACTTTAGAACAACAATAAGTTGATTGTAAGCATAACCTTCAATTATGATGATCAGATAAAAAGGTCAGATCATATCTATCTTTCTTGAATAAAGATAATGAACAGACCTATGAGGGAATACAAAATTTTCATTCTTCACTTTGTTCCCTTAGTTATAAGTTTAACTCTTTTACAAAATAAGGTGGTTATAATAAACAAACATAGTTCTACAAATAAGACATAAAGCAAAAAAAATTCATCAAACATTGGCATCCAAACATAAAATCAATGGGAATTTTATTATAATGGTATATGAGCCACACTTCTCGCCAATTTCTCGGGGAGCCACACTTGTTTCATAATTTTCAGTTGCATGATAAAAAAATTCAATGTGTGTTATTGTTCAATAGATTGTTGGTTAACCCATGATAATGTGTTCCACTTTTTGGTCGATGTAGGACATCAAAATCATAATTTCTCACCTAATTTTCACCTAATTTTCACCTAATTTTCACTTCCAAATCATTAAGAATTCAAAGATGAGGTGAATTGGAGATTTTTGAGATTTTTGAGATTTTTCTTATAGATTATAAATATATAATTTTAAAAAAAAAATTTAAGAAATAGTGTAAGTTTTTTTAGGGAACTTTCAATAATTTATTTGTATAGTTAACATTTTTTAAATGTGATGTTACTTCGATAAAGCATAATTGTATTTGTAGAAAGGATAAAATTACAAATGTTTAAATATAGATTTGTAACATGGCATGGTTATTTTTTCATAATTTTATGTCACATAATTTTTTTATTTTACTTTTTGAAGTGAGATTAACTATAATTGGGACATAGGTTACTATGGTAATACATAATTTAATTTGTATTTATGGGAATTAACTCCTTTTTTTTGTTGAAATAAAAACATCAATACCTAGTGCATGTATTTTTTCAAATTTTTAATCTTGTTTACTATTTTTCCATGTGTGTGAAACAAAGACCTTCACAATTACTAAAAAACTTATCTTCACTAGAAAACAAAGAATAAATATAATAACCAAATTAAATTTATTCAATATTACACTCATTGGAACACTTACTTTGAGTGCTACTGCCAAATATGTTTTCTAACTTTGATTCCACTTAAAGGTTTAATATGAGGTTTGAAGGTGAAAATTTTGAGAAAAATATCGAACATGAAAGGGAAGAAGTCATTCTAGTACCTTCATTCAAAGGCAATTCAAATGAAGATCTTCTAGGCCGACTTTTTAAAAATAATAAAATTAATAAATATTATATACTAGTATGAATTTAACAAAAATTTCTCAAATAAAAAAAATTGAAATATATCAAAATTTTGAGTTTTTGTAGATAAAAATTTTGAAGCAAATTTGCAAAAAAAGAAATTGCAACTTTTAGTTTTTTGGAGGGAGAAAATATTTGACAAAGAAATCGTAGAGAAATATTTTTCAAAGGAGGAAATGGGAAATAAGAGGACAAGACAAAACAAGACTATGAGGAAATATTCGATAGAAAAGGTTAAAGAATGATTTGAAGAAATACTCAAATATTTATCTCACAAAGACAAGGTATGTATAATTTTTTAATTTGTATAATAATGTTTCAAAAATATTATATTTGTATTTACTCCTATTTCTTCAACTCTAGGGTTTGAATATATATATATATTTTTTTTTATTTAATTTTAACTAAAAATTTGATTCTTGCATGTTTTAGATTCATATAAATTTCAAATTGTAGACATAGATTTCAAATAAATTATCTATGTCAAATTCACTAGTTCCTCTCTAGGGTTTGTAGATCTCTTTCCCCTACTTCTTCAACTCTAGGGTTTCAACATAGTTTGTAGATCTTTTTGGTTCATAAAATTCACTAGTTCCTATCTAGGGTTTGTAGATCTCTTTCCCCTACTTCTTAACTCTATGGTTTCAGCATAGTTTGTAGATATTTTTGGACCCTACATCAAATTTTCTAGTTCCTCCCTAGGGTTTTTAGATCTACCTAAATCACTTACAAAATCTATATTGAACTATATTCTCACATGGTAACACATTTAGATTTGAAGTGGTTGATATAACTTTGCATGTCAAGCTAATTAAAATACATAATTGAATGTTAGGACCTTTTCTTTATGAATTTCCATACCAATTATAAGCCTTGTACACACTTAGTGGACTTTATATCGAATCTAGACTAGATAATTAAGGGCCTTGAGTTCCTTAATTACCATCAAGTATTATTTTCAATGATTAAAATATCATCTTGAAATATAAATAATAATTAAAATATGATTAAATACCAACTTGTTAGTATATAATTATCAACATGATTCCTTACAAAACCTGGTTCTAATTATGCACATATAACAAACTATTGATACCATATACACATTTACTACTTCAAACCACATTATCTTGTTCTCTAGATTTTCCAAATTTGCAAATACATATTAATGTTATGTTTTATGTTCAATATGCATCTTTTTTGTTATTCATCCTTGGATAACACTCCAATTTTCCTATAAATATGACATAAATTAAGTAAATAACCAAAGCTTATGGTCCTAGACTAGCACTTCTTAAGAGGATTTTGGTTTTCAATGTAACAAGTTTTTAATAGATACCTTTCAACTAGACTCTACTTCATTGCAATGTGTATACCTCTCTTGTCCCATATCCAACAATTTTAGAATAATTATAATTTACACTTCAAACTCCTTACATAAATCCTCTCCACCATTACTTGATCTTTACCATTTGTATCTTCTTATCACTTTAATTCTCTAGGCCAATGCCTTAAACTCCTTAAACTTGTGAAAACCTTAGAATTCTCTCTCATCCGCAAAGGACACCTTCACTTTCTCTATAGCTAGGTATATCCATAATAATTTATTATTACTAAGGAAAATATATTGTTTATCCTTCGCCTTGTAATAAATTTACCATTCCTATTGTATCTAGTCATGTGATATGATGCATCAACATTAATCAACTAAGATTCATCAAACTAATAATATTATTGGAGATAGAAATTTCATTACTAAACTTTCATCATTTTCTATTGATTTATTAAAGGAATAATATTCCTTCTAGACTTGTATTTATTCTTATGTGACCTCTTCTACCATAATTCCACTGCTTTCTAGGTTTGTATTAGGAGACTTGGACATCCTATCTCCAAATCCCTTCTTACCCCCTCTATCCTTTGACTTAACCCTCACAACTCTAGGACATTATTAGAGAATTCATATATGGATTGTTTCTTTATTTTCTCACTTGACAAGAAACCAACAATATCCACTAGTTTTGGTAAAGAAAATTTACCATTAAATGTCACAATTTCAAATTTCCCAAAACTTAGAAAATGATATTGAATAAATTAATACTAACTTTACAATTTAGATATGGTTTAGTTCCCCTCAATTTTCATCCACCTTAAGGGTATGTATGCATTTAAATAAGACTAATCATTTTATGAATAATTTTTAATGTTGGATACGTACATGCTTTTTGAAAATGGGTTTATATGTAAAATCAAATCCCTTATATAAATAATATGTATGATTATAACTCAAGTATTCTCTCTTTTATACATGTAGGAGCTCAAAATACAAAAACTAGAGTACAATTCAAGCCTAATTTATATATTGGAGCAGAGGGGGATCAATCACACATAGTTGATGTTAGGGAGGAGGCCCAACCATACACAATAGATGTCAAAGACTTGGAGGTTCAACCAAGATTTGATGTTCGAGAGGGTTTTGAATCTCTTCCTTCTATAGATATATGTGTCTATAATGGAGTGAATTTGCACCCCTCGCAAATTCCCCATTTATGCCCCTTAACCTTAGAAAAATCAAACCCGAAGATGCTATACCACCTCATCCATCCACTTTCCACCCATGTGGTGGTTGTCTATAGTGTCGATGGGGGAATTTTTGTCAAGGACGCTAGCACAGCGAGTGGACATCTTTGTGACATGATGCTTCCTGCCTCTAGAATCTACAGACGTATTACACTTCTCCATTGGCGATGAAGCATAACGCCTCTATTCCCTTGACCAACCTTGAACGGCTCTTTTGGGCTCCTATTCAACTTCAAAAGACTATCTTCTTCATTCAATTCATCCTCTACATACTCATTCGATCTTCTTCATACTTCTTGAGCATTTTCACAACATTCTCCACCATTTTTGAAGCTCCAAGTCGACACTCTGTTGGTTTCACTCCTCTCATTGTTGTGGCAACATTGGCATCTACAATCTTATGAGCTCGCATCTCCCTTCACATGCTTGAGGGAATCTTGTTGGGGAGGTGATATCCATTTTATTTAGCATCATTATTTGATTTAGTAGCATATCATTGTTAGCATTGTTTGGTAGTACTTCCTTTCAATACTTTGTCACACTCTCTCTATTGTGGCTATTATGGCTGTTCGTGGAGGTGGGAACACCGAAATGGGGTTTGATTGCAAAAATCCCCGAAACAGCCCCAAAAATTTTCCATGTTTTTCTATGTGTAGGTACTTTGTTCGTGTGGAGCTTGCAGAAGGGTAGACCAATCGTAAGTTTGATTTTCATCACCTTTATTGTTATCAAACTCTACCTTTTAAGTTAAAGTATTCCTCTTGTTATCTTAGTAGTTTAGTTTCTTTATGTTTTACGTCATCGCTTGAACTGGTTTTATCAGGTTGTCATTGAATTCCCCATAGTTTAAACTGTACTTTGTACTCTTCATTTGTCTTCTATGTTGGAGTCCTTTGGCAAAGAGCTACTTAGGTTACAGTTTAGACTTGAGAATTTTCTCACTGGGTTTCCTAAATTCTTGGGTTGATAAAAGGATAGTGACAGATCAATTGTCCTTCATTTTCACCCTCTTAAACAATAAAATTACCTTGACCAAATCCTTTAGCGTGAGGTAGATTAGGGCAGCTAATTGTTCTAGACCCTTCTATGACTTGGGGTCCTAAGCAGTCGGTCTTCCTCTACATTTTGGTGAACTCAATGTGAATTGTTCTATTCTATTTCGTGGTGTTGAAGGAGACTTCTCTCATATTCTAGAGTGGTGTGGGTGTGTGCGTTGCAGGGTGCCTAGCCTTGCAACCCAACCTATGACCCCTAAAGATGTAGCTAGAAGGATCCCTAAGTGTTGTGAAGCGAAGCCTTGAATAGGTCACTATCTAACTGTTAAACCCTTGGGGGCTTTAGCGAAATTCCTTTCTAGTGTACATAGAGATGGCTTCCTTTATGCATCTTCCCATCCCATTTGTGTAACTTGCGAGTGGATCTCTTGCTATAACATTTACCTCATAGGATTTGTCGATGAACGCTAATAGAGAGCCCTCTCCTTTGTACATTCTCGCACGAATCAACAAGAACACTGTAATTGGCGTTCTCATTAGCCCTACATGTCGAGTTAATGTTATCACAAAGGAGATCATGTTGATAAACTTTTTACATAAGGATGGATATGATGAGTCTAAAAGCACTATACATACACATGATGAGCTTTCCATTCCTCCCATCGGTTCTATCACCCTATCAGTCCCGGTTGGGCCTAGGACTGTGAGTGCCCTCTATGACATTATCCTGGGGTCTGAGTTGTTCAGAGTGAAACTAGGCGTTCCTTTTCTAGTTTCCATGAACACAATCCCCTCAGAGATCCAAAAATACTTGAAGTTCTCTCATGAGGGTTTTGTGCTTGTAGTCCACGACATCGGTTACAAACTGATGGTAGTGCATGGAGGCTACTCACTTGATCACCTATGGCCTGCCCCTGTTGGTATGTTCCCTCCTAGGAAAGACCTATTGTATCGAACTTATGTGAAATACAAGAATGGGGGCATAGCGCCAAGAGTGACCTACCCTCCTCTTTGTGCCATTTCAGTTAAAGCTTCCATGATAGTGCAACATAAGGCTACCTTTGTCACTCAAAAAAAAGAGAAGTTCACTCAGGCTTCTTCTTCTTCCTCCACAATTCCACCCTTCTTTACCTCTCGCCTTGTCGCAGTGTCTTCGACTTCTGCGCTTATGCATCTTTTGGGGAGCCCAATGGTGCTCACTTGGCGGAAGGCCAAGCATCAGGTGTTTGACCTTTCTATCTTACCCACAGTGTCTCAACTCATCCTACATGGTAAGGGGAAGGGTCCCCATGGAGCCACCTTTGTGTCTCGACCTCTACGACCTCCTACCATCCCTACCCCCAGGGTAGTAAATGGAAAAAGGCCCGCCACTGAGGTGCTCGAGTCTGCTCCCCCATCTATTGTTTCATCAGCTTATGTTCCTATCTAGGAGTCACCCCCTCTGTCAAAAATGGTTGTGATGGATACTCTGATGACTAAATAGGAGCCTCCTACTATTCCTCAGGTTAAAGTTTCTAGTTCCAAAATCCAAAGAAACTGCCTTGCGTGTGAGCATAAGCGTCGGAGGAAGGCTCTGGCCGTTAAGCAAGCTGCTTCGCAAAAAAGAGGGAGGGGAGCCAGTAGCTCCTGTTTCAGAATCTTTTGTTGTGTTTTCTTCTACCCCTTCTGCTTTAGTTCCCTCTACCTCAATCTTGCTTTCAGCTCCCCTTGGGAGCATAAATGATCCTCACCCTAAGAGGGTGCAAGTATTCATTGCTCATTTGGTTGAGCCTCCCCTTCTAATGTCCCTTCTGGACATCCCACCTTTTTCAAAACCTATGGACATGTCAAATACCTCGGTGGTGTTTGCGGTTGTTTTCTCCTCTTCCTCCTTGCCTTCTACTTCGTCTATGGGGATCCCACATCCTCTAACGAAGTGCAAGTTGTAGGACGATCCTGCTTCCAATGGGGGTCGGAAGAAGGGATTTCCTTCTTTGGAAGTTGGTTCCATGTTGGCTTGTGTCATCCTAGTGAAGGAGGTAGCCCCAAAGTCCCTGGAGTTTGTCATTGCCCCCAAGTCGTTTGGTGAGGTCGGTAGTGGATTTCGGGCACCTCCTTCATTGCCCGCTCAGTTGACACATGGCACTCCCATAAAGTGCATGTTCAACTCTATAGACGATGTCCTGGCTTTGTCAACGATTTTTGCAAGATCCCTAACATCTACCTCATAGGAACTGAGTGAAGAAGAACTCGAGGGGCCCTCTTCCTTGGCTCTTGTCTCAAGAGAGTCAAAGGGTACCCCCTTGCTATCCCACCCTTGTGGGCTCGTTCACCCTCCCCTTATAGTTATTTAGATTGGGAGAACAACAAACTCTTAGTCGATGAGGACTAAGTGGTGCCTCTTCTTTATCTGTAGATTAGATTGTGTGTGTGTTGTGTTCCCCTATGCTTGTTTTATGTGTTCTTGGAGGACCCTTGTCACCCTCGTAGGTGCTTGGATATAAGAGTGTTTTTGTGTCGTAAACTTCTTATATTTGTCACATCATTCCTCTCTGTTGTGCTTTGATTTTTGACAATTGGGGATGATGCAAAGTGTTAGGGGCATTTAGGCCTCCCTTCCATGTTGACCCAATTTTTTATTTTTATTTTGTCATCACATGCCTTTCTTCACATGGTCTAATATAGTAGAGGGTTGATGACAATTTATTTATATATTATTATATCTATCTATCTATATTTATGAGCAGCTTTGACCCCAAAATATCAGATCCCCCTATCTCTTGTTCGTTATGACGTCGTTGGCCATGTCTTTTTATCTTTCTCTCTTCTTTACTTGCTTTGTGATGTTATGGTGCTTATGTGTTTTCTATCGCATGTGTGACAACATTACTATGATTACATCTCATCATGTTCTGCAGGCCACAACATCACTTTCATTCTTGCTTTTCTCTCCTTAGGATGTCATGTGCCTTTAAGTTTAGCATGCACCATCCTAAGGGGGTGCTATTATACTGTTCTGATTTTTAGAAGTTGTATTCAGTGGCCAACAAATCCCTCACTAAAATCCTTATTTTTCAAAAATTGCATTCTTCAACATGGATTCCTAGCTGAATCTTTCTTTCATCATGGATTTGTAAGATAAAATCTGAAATCTTACCTTCGGGAAGGGAGTACTTTTTTTATGAATTTTGAAAACTTTCCCTTACGAGGGAGCATTCTTTCTTTCGAATTCCTTGTTGAAAGGAATCTTTCAGAAGGATTCCTTGATGCTAGAATCATTGGCAAAAAAATCTCTCTTTTCAAAAAATTATATCACTTTTCAAACAGAGTGTCCCTCAAGCGAACCCCTTTCCTTTTGAAGGGTTCCCGAGGGACCCCTTTGAAAGCTTCTCCTTCAATTGTTGACTGTCTATGTGACTATCTGCATGTTTGCTTGCATGGCTTTTTTCTAACATGTTTTGTCTATGGATTAACATGTTGTTTTGTAGGGGCACCTGTGAAGCTTCTTTTCAATCGACCTTGCAGGATTGAGCACCTATAAGGACCCATCAGACTGTACAAAGCCTCTCACATTTGGCTTCCTTCAGTAGTGAGCACCTAGGGGTGCCTCCTTTGCAAGTATGAGGACTTGTGAAGCACTTACATCCTATGGGATCTCTTTGTTCAACTCTATAGGACCAAGCACCTGCAAAGCCTTTTATTTACATTCCATAAGGCTGCAAACCTGTAACACATTTTGTTCAACTCTGCTTAGGACCGAGTACCTATGGAGCCATCTCCTCTTTCTATGCTTTTGGGTGTGTCAGATTGCGGTTTGCTTCCTTGACAATTCAGGTATACTTTCTCTAAACTCTTTTGATCTACTTTACCTCGTATTTGGTATCACATATGCTTGCTAAAGTGGGGGCAAAATGTAATGGCGTGAATTTGCACCCCTCGCAAATTCCCCATTTACACCCCTTTACCTTAAAAAAATCAAACCCAAAGATGCTATTCCACCTCATCCATCTGCTTTCCACCCACGTGGTGGTTGTTTGTAGTGTCAATGGAGGAATTTCTATCAAGGACGCTAGCGCGGTACGTAGACGTCTACGCGTCGATGTCGTCCTAACAGGATTCCCCCCTCTGGAATATACAAAGGCGTTACACTTCTCCATTGGCGATGGAGTATAATGCCCCTATGCCCTTGAATGACCTCAAACAACTCTTTTAGGCTCCTATTCAACTTCAAAAGACTATCTTCTTCATTCAATTCATTTTCTACACACTCACTTGATCTTCTTCATACTTCTTGAGCATTTTCACAGCATTCTCCACCATTTTTGAAGCTCCAAGTCGACACTCTGTTGGTTTCACTCATCTCATTGTTGTGGCAACATTGGCATCTACAAGCTTGGCAACTCGCATCTCCCTTCACATGCTTGAGGACATCTTGTTGGGAAGGTGATATCCATTTTATTTAGCATTGTTGTTTGATTTAGTAGCATATTAGTGTTAGCATTGTTTGTTAGCACTTCCTTTCAATACTTTCTTTATCGCACTCTTTCTATTGTGGCTATTATGGTTGTCCGTGGAGGTGGGAACACCGAAATGGGGGTTTGACTGCAGCACCCTCAAAACAAGCCCAACATTTTTCCCTGTTCTGCTATGTGTAGGTACTTTGTTCGCGTGGAGCTTGTGGGAGGCTGGACCGACCGTAAGTTTGATTTTTGTCACCTTTATTGTTATCAAACTCTACCTTCTAAGTTAAAGTATTCTTCTTGTTATCTTAGTAGTTTAGTTGTTTTAAGTTTTTTGTCATCGTTTGAACTACTTTTATTAGGTTGTTAGTGAATTTCCCATTAGTTTAAACTATACTTTGTACTCTTTGTTTGTACGGACACCAATGCCCGACCGAGATGGCAATGCACCGTGTTGGAGTTCATCTTTTGCACTAGAGTCCTTTGGTAAAGAGTTGCCTAGGTTACAGTTTAGACTCAAGAATTTGCTCACCAGGTTTCCTAAACTCTTGGGTTGATGAAAAGACAATGACAAATCAATTGTCCTTCCTTTTCACCCTCTCAAACAATAAGCTTACCTTGAACAAATCCTTTAGTGTGAGGTAGATCAAGGCAACTAATTGTTCTAGACCCTCCTGTGACCTAGGGTCCTGAGCAGTCGATCTCCCTCTTCTACAGTATCGTATGAACCTAATTAAAGAGGTTAAGAAAAAATTTATTACAAAAATATAGATTATTTATTTGATATTGATATAGAGAAATTGAAATGTATGTTGAACAACCTAGTACAATTAGTAAGAGGTCATTGTATAGGTTTTCAAAGGAAATAATTGAGAAGTATTTTTAAAATCATGATACACTTGGTCAAGCCCAAATTTTAACAAGTATACTTACTTGTGATGAGCTAAAAGAGTCATTACAATTATTGGATGTAGATTTCACAAAAAGAGGAAAAGACACATAGAAAATATATTATTCAAAATGTTACAAAAGGTTTGAGCTTCATTGATGAAAAGTCTCAATCAGTTTATAAGAGTATTTCAAAAAGAATAATGTTGACCTCTATTGTAAGTCCACAAATGCCAAGAAAGCATCAAATCTCTTCACTTTCAAGTGAAATTGGCTTGAGTAGAAAAACACTAAAAAGATATGTGAAAATAAGAAAGGTTTTGGATGATCGTATTGCAAAAGACAATTGGGCATTGATGTGTAAGGCTCCTTGTTCCAAAAAAATTGAAAATGGTATTAGAAAATTGCTCTTATATTTTTGACACGGCCATACCCGTCCTTCATCAAATAATAGAGATACACTTGAACATAGGATTGGATCAAATGATTATGAATCGCATACAAAAAATTGGTTAGACATAATATAACATGAGATGTATGTTACATGTTGTGATGTGAATCCTCATATAAAGATTGGGTAAACAGTTTTTGAAAAGTTAAAGTCATGCTATGCACGATATTTTGGGTCAGAGGTGGAAAAGGTGCCTTTGAATGGTGTTTTGGCAATGGAAAAATCTCGTGGGTTGGAGTTCGTAGGTGGAAATGGTGGTTGCAAGGTGTCACGGGTTGCATAGCTATTTCTAATATACATACCTTCTATGCATTTACCAAGTTAATATATACATAAGTTGAAGGCAAGAAAATATGCTCTTTCAATTACTAATCAATTAATTATTAGATGCAACTAGCCAAAAACAAAGATCAGCAAAGTCCACATTTGTTGCATGTGACATGGCAAAAAAATTCTATCTTCATTTAGGGTCATTGAACAGATTTGTTACGGTCTTCGTTTCAAAATACGATAATTAAAATTGTATTTCTTGATGTTAAAACTCCTTAATTTGTAGATTTTGCGGAAACTTCAACCATAGCATTTGGCTCAGAAGTTGTGCAATTTGCAAGATCAAGAATAACAGTAAGTTTGCACACGACAGATGTAGAAAATCGCTATGTTTTACACAAACATGGGTAAACGATATATTTTACTTGAAACAGTAGTTAAAAGCTCAGATGTTCCGTTCTTTCGAACCTGGAACCGGCCTTTCGACGAGAATTCTAACTTGTATTGCCCAGTGATGCGTTACAGCCGAAGGCTGTTCGATCTATCAAAGTACTCAAAAGAGTATTAGCACTACTGGCAGCTTCTATATTGTCTATCTCAATGAATGTCATTTCTGAGTTGGGTTTAGGTCTTTGCAAGTTCTCAAACTAATAGTAGCACTACTAGCTGAATGAACGTCTTTTCTGAATTGGGTTTATACAAAATGTGCCTCTTGTCCATTGAATCTTTGCTGCCCTGTCAGTATAGGCTGGATTATGTATTTTGTCTGTATGATTTTTAAATTTTTTGGTTTATCGGCTAAGCCCTAGTCATATTTTTGTAGTATTAGTTTTCAGAACCTATAACTCTCTTCACATCACTTCCTCTTGTAACCGAAGATACTCTTGAAACCCATCGACTGAGTTTGGTCATTGGGCATGTTAGCAGGTTACAGAGCAGAGACCAAAAGTTATCGCAAGCTACCACATAGGACTTTGCAAACCCAAGGCCACAGAGAAGATGGAGGAAAAGTACCCTATAAGGGTCATGTCTCTCTAAGAAACAAAGTATAAATATATGTATGTAATAAAAGTAGGAGAGAGTAGTAAATAAGAATGTGGATATAGGATAGAAGATAATACAGAGCAAGATTAAGCTTTGCCATTGTATCTGTTAATATATATAGGGTTAATAGGATTGCCATTGTATCTGTTAATATATATAGGGTTATAAGGATTGATTAGTATGTGTTATGAATGAATGTTTTTATTTAAGTTGCATATGGAATGTATTTAGACAGATTTTTTTCTCTTACTATATCCTCCGGGTTATAAACTGATTATATAAAATATACCAGGATATAGATTTCCGGATTGTAATTCCCCATTTCCTTTTGCCAACAAGACATATTCAATCCTTTTTATAACAAGAAATTTTACAGTTTTGCTTTAATTACTGTTATGTTGTCCCATGAGTACTCAATCAAAACATCTCATTTTAAAGTATAAAGAAATGCTTATTAATTTCCTTATGCTTATATACAGATTGAAACAGAGAAATCAGAACTTAACCTTTTGCTCCTTGATTTATTTGAAGCCTTCATTTATTCAGCTGTTTAGTTATTTCCACCATAGAATCCTCTAATATAATAGATCAAGCTGCTTCTTTTTTCTTTATCACAGCTCACTAAACACTCATGATTGCTCATGAATTGCATTAATTCCAAAAATAATAGATATTCTCAGTACTGTGCTACAAAATCCAATAAGTTGCTGGACAGAAGAAAAGAGAATATATATAATATATATAAACAGAGAAAGTAAAAGAAGAAAAGAGCTGACAATTAATAACTCACAGATAAACAGAGAATTCCGGTTATAAAAGATCAGCATTCACTATATTCCAAAAGCCTCTGAATGAACACTATTACAAAACGGCTACTTTCTTCTGAACTAAGAAATATCATAGTTGCTTTTATAAAATTTATTGTTGTAGCAAACAGATATAGTTCAATGACATTCAACAGCAACAATTTTCTCATCATGTAAAGAGTTCCTTTTGACTCTAAAACACGTTGAGCATCCGCATGCATGAACTAATCAGATACTGGTCAATAATTGAGAATTTGAGAAATGATATCATGGATTTTGGAGCCACCATAAGCAAATTCTCTCCATGCTGCCTCATAATGTGATTGTTATAGGGAAGAGAATCACAGCTCATCCTGGCAAAACCAGAAGAAAATAGAACATCAGCCATATTTCTTGTTGGCTTTATCGTGTACTTTATAGAAAAGGGCAATGCAATGCTATATTAATTTTTTATAGAAAAAAAAGAGTACTTAATAATTATTGTTCAGAAAATCAAGAAAATTTTAGATTGTGGAGAAGATATACTTACATGATAGTCATCATCGTCATCATACTGCTAGAAATGAACAAATTAAAACAGTCAGCTACCATTCAAAGAGAAAAAGAGAAAACCAAGTTCATTTAAATTTGTGCAGATAAATATAGATGACCATCAGTGTGGTTCTGGACAATCAAAGAGATTAAACATTCATAGCACTAATTTTAACAATAAACAATTTGTCAGTGGGACAGAAGGCAAAATTGTACGCTACCCTTCGGTGTTTCCTCCTCATCCGTTCCCTCATACGATCTCTATCACGATATCCTCGATCACGATCACGTTCCTGTCTCCTCCGTTCACCCTCTCTTCTTGCCCGTTCAGCTTCCTGTAAACATTGAGAAATTTATGGAAACTTAACCAGATTTCTGTGACCACACCAAGATTCAATTAAGTAAATTCATAATCTATGGCATATCTACGCCAGAATGTAATGCTAAAAACGAACCCTAGGAGCCTAAAGTTAGTGACTACTAAAAGAATGTAAACAAAACTGGAGGTAAACACAAAGCCAATGAATCCTAAAAACTGTTATTCAAACTAAATCTCAGGAAAAGAAGCAAGAACAAGGAATCAAAATATAAAGTATGTTGTATATTGATCTCCAAAGATGAGCAAATAGGTCAATAGGACAAGTTGGCTTGTAGTAGACAGGACGCTTGACAAATTTTAAATGATTAATGTTATCAGATTTCTACAATCCATGAGGCTGTCACTTTTTCTGTTTCTGAATTTGATTGTGTGAGATTTGTTAGCATCAGTGACAAATTTCCAATGACCAATAAAAAAGAATGTTACAGAAGCTGAAGATAATCCACAAAACATGGAAGAAGAGAATAAAAAAGATGGTGCTGAAGTTAAATCAAAAAAACAACGTAGCACCTTATATCATGAAAATTTGCTATTTACCTCTTCCTCTTCTTTTTGCCGCTTTTTCTCTGCCTCATCAAAAGCCTCCTTTTCAGACTGGAAGTAAACAGCCAATAATGCAAAGTGTGAGCAGTGGAAAAGACAACAATCAACATGAATTTGAGTGACTGATGGAATATGCAATACCTCCTTGTTTCTTCCCCATGTCTCCTCAGCAACTTGTCGAGCATATTCAGGGTCATCGCAGACCAGAATATTGTCAAAGACTGAGCCTGCCTTTACCTACATTCAAGTTAAAGCGTGTGAGGGTCTCACTGTTTACACCACTTCCCAACTAAAGATAATTGTAAAGGGATTAGACCCTTACCTGCCAGACTTCAATCCCAATATATTTCAAAGGCTTGAGCACATAAAGATCTGGATCATCTTCAAATTCTGAAAAAAGCAAATTATGTAAACAAAAATGAATGACATGAATGCATTGAAGTCAAACACATGCAATACATGCTTATAAATGCTGATACAATATTAATTAATACACTCGAAAGACAAATGAAAAACTGGCCATACCCGGATTGTCAATCCATGGAGTCTTCCACTTCCCTTTGTAATTGGGGTTTTTAATTTTCTGTTGATTATAATCATATATGTTATCCAAATGTTCCAACAAAAATTCTACATACAATGTAAGAGAATGCGGCTACAAAATTAACTGTTGTATCACAAACCTTAGGCTTCCAGGGTCCCTTGTATGCTGGATTGGGAATCTTTGGCCGTTTCCATACCCCATCTTCATCCTCATCCCAATCATCAGGCTATAACAGCAATACATAAAGTTCGTTGATGAAAACAACACTTAAATCAAAGAACCTAAATCAAATCTTATCAAAAGACCAAATAAGATGACTATCACACTTTTTTTCAGAAAGGTTCTGCATACCTCTTTAGCTTTTGGATCTGGTATTTCTTTTGGAATAGAATCATAGCCCTGAATCATAAAATTGTATATATTGCACAGTTTCAGAACCCTTGAATGCATATCCTGATTTCAACCTCCTTGGCTTAATGCAAAAACAAGTAAAATGCTTCTAGATGCACAATCCTACCTCTGGTTTTGTGGCATCAGGATCATCAATATACTCTTTATCCTCCCAGTCTTTAGGCTGTAAAAAGTTGATACGCATACAAACAAGTTAATAGAAGCGATGGCAGATTTATCAACAGAGTGGGACACAGTGCCAAATCTTGTAGAGAAAACAATTTTAAACTACATAGATCGCGACAAAATAACCCTTGGAAAAATGATGTGAAAGATAAAAATCAAACCTTTTTGGCATTAACATCTTTAATTTTACGGGGTGGAAGAATATCCCAATCATTGTATAGACTTCCAGATTCCCTTTCTCTATTGTCAACAAGGATGCTGTAGGATGCATCTGGTCTTATAATTAAAGTGTAGACATGAGTAAGTTTGTCTGTCTCGCAGGTGAGCTCTTTCTTGATTGGATAATTCTGACCTTGATATGACACTATTGCATGAAGCTTCTTTGTCTGTGTACCGCAAATGTCAGGACCAAACATTACACTGCAGCAAGTAAGCCATAACAGAATAAGAGATCTTTCATAAACTAGCGTCAATATTCTAAATTACAATATATCTCCAGCACATTAAAAATTAGCCCTAGTTCCTACCCTTACCAATCAAAATTTGAAGACATGCATTTGTTTTTCATGTCCTTTTCTAACAATTAACCCTTTTGCACAGAAAGATTATAAATAAAATATTCTACCAGACAACCCCTAAAGCAACCTTTGGCATAGATCTGCTTTGAAATTTAAACTTTAATTTAAGGGAATTACATGCAAAGCTGCATTTTGTTAGGAGATCCTTTCATCAAACTTTACAGAAATGTCTCGGAATCTTTCCAGGCCCAAGACAGGCTTCACTGACAGGTGCAAAACACAGGAGAAAGCAAAAAATGCAATTTCAGTATGTCCCAAGCCCATCGTAGGCTGGCCAAATGGGACACCAAACCAAGTATTGATCGAGAAGGAGAGGCTATGACATAAAAAATGCAAAATTGATGATCAGAAAGATATGGATTGAGATGTTAGTCCTAAGAGTGAGAAAATAGGAAGAAGTGAACATCGACACAAGTATTCAGCACCTTGATTCAGAAACGAGAGTATGAAACACCTAGGCTTACTGATAGATTGTCAGGTAATAAAATTAAGTCCAGGAGTAAGCATACAGATGTAGACATAAAGGAATAACAAACTTTGGAAATTTCCTGAGAAAATTGAAAAAAAGTTTGGAATGTACTGGCCGTAATTTAGATCTAGGGCCAGTTCCAACTACTTTCCTAAAGTACGCAGCAGAAAAAATTTATCATTTTTTATTTGCAGCTTAACATTTCATTTTACATAACGACCATACTTTGATTCGCTTTTCAGAAAATTTCAAAATTATTTAGTGAAATCTTGGTCTCATGGCAAGCACTTTCCCAAAAACTACTAGATGAAAATTGAGAGATGAAAGCAATGAAGACACTAGACATTGAACTGCTTGAAATCAGTCGAATAAGTGTCGTGGTGACAACCTTTGTAATGTCAATGTGTCAACTTTTAGTTCATTAAGCTCTAAATCTGGATGTTAATGCTTAGATAACAAACAAGTTATACTCACTGGAATTGAGTCATTGGAGGTGATCTCAAAAGAAAAACAATTGCTTGAAATTGTTTCTTTTAGTCTTAACTTTTAAAAAGGAGCCACTTTTAGTAGAAAGTTTCCTTTATATACGCAGAATCTTAAAGGCTCCAAAACAAAATTGGAAACCAAAATAATCTTCCACAAAAAATTTAGGTATCTAATTGACTTGCAGTGGTGAATAGAATTCATTCACAGAGATCACATACAACTCCAAGGACAAAAGAGTCATTGCCACAACAAAGTAACATACCTGTATGGAGTATCTTTACCAAACTTCTTTTGGTTTACATAGCCACTAAGAAGCTTTATATACCCGCCACCGCATTCTATATCTTGTTCAAATTTGATAGAATATTGCAGTACTAAAGTCCTGCCTTTGTTGATAAATTCTGGGATCTTTGCTGAAATTGCATAATGCCTGGCATCTGTGTGTGTCTGAATTCCTACAAATATACACAGGCACGCTGCCTTTATCAGCATGACAAAATCTCAACAGCATTGCTACTGTAGTAAAGATAGATGTTGCAGCGTTAAGCTGATAAATGAAACATTACACATAAAGGGTTAAAACACAAAAAGAAAAGATGAAGAGGCAGCACAACCTTTGTCCTCAGGATCTCCAGCCCATCTTCCTGCCGAGTATCTAAATGATCCAGCTAATCCTTCAGTCCGTTTCCAGTCAGACTTCACCCATCGGCTTTCCCATCCGTCTTCAAAATACAAGATATGTATGTTTTTAGAATAGTATAAAATATTTTATTTTTCCTCAGAAAGGTCTACGGAACGGAGCAAGTTAAAATAGCATTTACATAAGATTTCTGCAGCCTATAAGATATTTATCCTTGCTATAATAATCAGTTCTGCAAGTACCACATGATATTTCTGTAAGTAGCTTAAGCTGACAACATAGATATCAGATCCTATCATCATTTTTTTAATTTCGGAAACAAACCCAAATGGACAGTTACTCTCTTTCTCCAAATAGAAAGTCTTAAAAGGTGCAACAAGAATAGCAAAAGTTATAATAGAATTTACATATCTCTGCAGCTTACATGCCATTTATATCATTGCTGCAACCAACTTACAATAATAATTGCTGCAGATACCTTATACTAATCATTTCTGTGAGCAGCATAGCAATACAAGCTAAGATTGTAGATCATAAGCTTGTTTCCTTAAATATGGAAATAAACCCAAATGCAGCAACTGGGTCTGGTTTTCAGTTCCTGCCCAGAAAATCCTTCAATATGAAAAGGTATTTTAAGCAGGTCATGGTGAGACATAGGCGTCTTTGATGCAGTGTTGACTACACACAGCAGAAACCCTGAGGACTTGTTAACTACCCACCTGACACAGGGGAAGGGCCTACTGGAGCATTCAATCTAACACTCCTACAATCCAAACACATAGGCGCCTCCTACTTATCCCCTGAGGACTTGCTAACTAGCCACCTGAGACAGGGGAAGGGCCTACTGGAGCATTCAATTTAACACTCCCACAATCCAAACACTCATGGATTAGTCTTGAAACGGTGCTACTCTCTCTCAAAACAGAAAGCCCAACATACTCGGCTTAACAAGAAGTCAAGAAAGCAGAAGCTTTTATACAGGCCTTTCCCACACATATGCTTGTATAGGACACACATGGCGTCCCCTGAGGGCCTATTAACTACTCAACTGACAGAGAGGAAGGATACACATTAAACTCGACCTGGGATCTAATGGGCTTTTGTAGAACCTCTTGCAAGTCCCATACAAACATTCATACAGAACAAAGGGGGGAAAAGTAAAATCAGAAGCGATCAACCATAAAAGAATTTGGACTCTTAGAAGCTGAAAATGCACAGATCATGTAAGTTCTTATTCTTCTTATTTCACATATGTATAGAGCATTTGGAACTCTTGAAGAGAAGAATATGCAGAGATTAATTCACTAGAAAAATAAACATAAGTGGAAAAATCATAACACCCACCCTCAAACCTTTCTTCAAAAATGATTTCTCCATAGCAATAGCTGTGTAATAGGAGGAAAAACAATAGAAGGAAATGATATGCATTCCCCATTGGGCTGAGGCTCACTCTGAGAGCAAGAGAACCATGCAATTAAATGCAATGGGTAGGTTGATAAAAGGGGAAATATAAATACAGACCACTGCCCCAAGTCAATGAATCTTCTAGTCTAGCAAGACCTTGACCTCAAGGCCTCTTTCCACTGTGAATGTTAAAGGGAGCGCAGCTCTTAGTCCCAACAGCCAATCATCTCTGTCTGACAGCGCATATGATGAGTTCCAGCGCATATGATGAGTTCCATTGGCCGTCAATGTCCGAAAGTGTGCGCTAGTTAAGAATAGTTCTTAGGAAGAAAAAGTCCTCTGTACATATAAAAATATCGTTCCCATTTTGACACGGCAAATTATTGACCCTGGTAGCACATAGCGAAACTGCATACCGATTTCCGTCTAACGAAAAAATTAAGGTAATTGTTTATTCAAGCCAATAATAATTTTTCCTAACGAAAAAATTAAGGTGATTGTTTATTCAAGCCAATAATAATTTCCCTCTTTGAATCTTCAATATTTGTCCCATCGAGTGGTCTTGAATGGTGGATATGTGTTAATTTCGTCACCACCAAAATAATGATTGGGACTTTAAAAATTTATATATAAAGAAAGAGATATGGATAAAAGAGAAGTATAATTAAGGATTTAATTAAGATTAATTAATAAAATGTATACATAAATATAATTAATTTAAATTAAATATAGAAAGTTGGAGTTAGGTAGATTATTGATAATTGTATAGTTATTTGATAATTTTCGTATTTGAGTATTTATGTTCAAAATTAAGTATTCATCATGTATGTTTTGAGTTTTGAGATGTTGGTTTTTGAAATTGTCATTTTAATAAGATTTTCATATTTAAAAGGCATGAATTATTTTTTAAATGTTAATGTTTTTTATTATAATTTATTGGCTTGCTAATCTCATATAAAGTTTTAAAATTAAAGAGTTATATTTTTATTTTATTTTTGTTCTTTTTCTCTTCTTCTTTTTTGTTGTTGTTTAGGGGAGAGGTGAGTAGTGGTTGTTTTCTTGGCTAAGTGGCTCCATATAACTAAGATTCTAATTGTGAATGCATGTGTTTATCAATTGTTGCATAACATTTAATCGAATCTAGGGACATAAATCAACTCTTCATCTAAATTTTCATTTCATGATAAGAGACACAAGTTCTCCACAATAGGATAGAGGAATTACAAGAAGAAATAAGTTTAAAACATGCATTAAATAATCTCATTTAAAGTTCTCAAATAATACTCAAATTAAGAATGAAATTACTATAGGAAATTCAAAGGGGCACATGAATATGTGGCATTGAAGATTTTAATAACATCCAAGAGTCTTGTCCTTAAATTGATTCTAAAATCAAAATAATTTTTTATTTGGGTTACATTAATACATTACATGTCCACTGGATGTCGCAACCTAGTGGTAATTGCCTTACAAAATAAACAAAGATGAGCTTGAACTTTATTTGTGTTAAAAATGGTTTCTTTGAGAACAATAAATTCCACCACTCAATATTTTTAGTTGCAACGAAACCATATTTGTATCACTGTTCATTATTGTGCCCAAATTCTCATAAGAAAATAGAATAAGATTGTGTATTTATTATGAAAATATCATGAAACTTTATGACATGAAAGATAGTCAAAGAAAAGATGTAAACAACCTCCAAGGAGGGTTGCTTCTAAAATTAAGTAAAGTGAAAGGGAGCAACCAATGACAAGGGTAGCACATAATCGACTAAAGAAAAATAATGAATAAAGTGGAATGTAGATGAATGAAGAGAGAACCTGCTATCTTTCTCCTTGAGCTATCTTTCCATATCTCTTTCTCTCCATTCTCTTTCCCTACTTATTCCCTGCTCCCATTCTCTTTTACTATGTTGTTATTTTAAAGTTGTTATGGTGTCATTCAAATTGGCTTCTACTTTGACAAGAACAATCCCTCTTCTTCTCAATTTCCTCAATATTGTCTCTATAGCATCATGAATTGTCTATCTTGACAATTTCACACTAGGTTTAGCTCCCCCTTATGTGCTTGGACCTAATTGTGGTTATAATTTGCATGTTTTATGGTTCTCAGAAAATCAAAATAGAATTAGAAATTAATATTAAGCATTCATTTAACAACATCAAAAGCCCCAAAATAGGTTTGGTCTAGGGCACCCACACACTTGACTGGCCTACTTTGGCCCAAATTTAAATATTTTATTGTCAACATTTTTATATTATAAATTTAAATTTATTTATCGACTCTTTACAATTAATTTTACAAGAAATGAATAAATGCATATAAATACAAATATTTTTCACTATTCAAACACCTAGTGAAATTTTGAGCATTTCAACATCCTAAAAAAGCAGTCAAGAGCATAATAAGCAGAATTATTTCAGTCAAGATTTTCACTAACAATACATCAAGTTTATATGTAAGTTTGTTCATGTTTTATGTTCATTTATTTTGTGCATACTAACATTTGTAGGACCTTCAATCAAGCATCTAGTTCTCCTTGCATGAGATGTGCCCATGACTTCAATCCATCAAGGAACTCAATTTTAAAGTGGTAAGTTGCTAAGTAGCAGCATTTATCAATTTATCACTTGTTTTATCTATTTTTCCTATGCCCAACTTAGGGTAAGAACTCTTTATATCATTGTAGCCATTGTGGAAGTGAGAACAACAAAATGAGGTTTGACTTAAGCAAGCCCCTATATGACACATCCCTTTCTCTCCTTTCTTATATTTAGGTGACAAATCTAAAGTAAATTTGGAAGGAGTTTCAAGGTCTAATTGCAAGATCAAGCATTCAAGCCTCCTATTTTAACTTGAAGTGATAAGTTGCTAAGTTGCAGCACTTATTAATTTATCACTTGTTTTATCCATTTTTCCTATGCCCAATCTAGGGTAAGCACTCTTTATATCATCATAATCATTGTGGAGGTGAGAACAACAAAATGAGGTTTCACTTAGGCAAGCCCCTATATGACACATACCTTTTTCTCTCCTTTCTTGTGTTCAGGTGACAAATCTAAAGCAAATTTGGAAGGAGTTTCAAGGTCTAATTGCAAGATCAAGCATTCAACCCTCTTATTTTAACAAATTAAGACAAAGTGAATTATTTATCAATAGACGAAGTTTCAAAGCCAAAATTTGATAAGGGCCTACATATTGTAACTTGTTGAAACTTGTTTAGAGATCTAAAAAATTAGCATTTCCAGTCTAGAGCACCCACACCCCTTACCAACTAGATTTAGCTCAAATTTGAATGTTAGGTTCTTCTATCTCTGCACTCTACTTCTCTATAATCTATTTTTGTGCCTCAATTCTATAATTTTCTATAAATTCATCAGTTTGTTATAGTTATGTCATTATCCTATTTCACCATTACATCACGCACATCACTTATAAGTTAGATCCAACCCCACTACCACAAAATGGTACCAAAACCCTTATCAACCATTCTAGCTATTCCATAGAGGACAGTATCCAAGTGGTCTTTTATGATCATTTTTGTGTCCCTAAATGTTAGATAGGCTAAGGTGTGATTTAGACCCTAGATCCCCTTTTTCCCCATCACGATATCTTATTGATCTATCACACTCTTGATCAAAACCCCTCTCTCTTTTCCTCATATCATCCTTAGACCTAGCCCTCTTTGAACAATGATTATCAATAATATGTTTGTCATTGTCACTTCTCTTATTCTTAGATTTACATTTATATCACACCTTGCATCATCATATTCTCCCTACACTTGACCATCATTATCCTCATCCTTAATTCCTTTGATATTTTCCACCATCTTTTCTAAATAATCGTACTCATATGAATTCATTCTCACAACGCACCAAAAACTAATCTTCCTACAATTATTTCTTCAATATGTTCATAATAAATAAAAATTAGTGTTAGTCCAAAGACATGACAGTGAAGACATCAATTGGGAAATCATACTGCATTTTGGCGCAAAGGACTTCTAGAGCATAATATTGTAAATATAACATATAGACTAGGGGTAGGATAGATGGGTCACATCCCATCCCATAGATATATGTATAAAGGAAGATATGAAAGCATGTAGTATAGATAGAAAATGATAGATAAGAATGAGAATTGAATAGATAGATCATAATAGAGAGAAGAGATAGAGATAGAGATGGAGAGGACATACAAGGGATAGGTGTATGAAGAGAAGTGTGTATGAATGTATGACATACTAGATGTATAGAGACTAAATAAGAATCGTACAAGAGTATAGGGGAGGATATTATAATGAACCGATATACCAATTTTGACCTAATTAATATAATGGATACAAGAGTTCTATCTATATAGTGTTATTTATTATTCTATGGATGTGTAAATAGTTAAGCATATGTCTAATTGCATTGGTGTTCATCTTTATATTACTAAGCCTGGGGTATAAAGTACAACACTTAGAAAATACTTGCGTCTTAGAACTTTGATATGTGTTTCCTAGATTTATTTCTAATATTGGTTTTGTTGTTGGGAGCCTAGTTAGGTGATATAAAGAACAAAACACCCCAAAATTTTAAAAATAAAATTTTAAAATCATACACTGGAGAAGATAATTTGAAAAGAAGAAAGGTAATTAATAAAAATATGATAATTTGAAATAATATCTTCTTGGCACTTACCCTTTGAGAGGGGGCTAGGCATTGAGGGGATGGAGAATGGAAGGGGGAATATTTCAAAAGGAATCTCCAAAAAGATGCGACTCTTAAGAGAAAGGATACCAAATAACTACCATGGGAAATGATAAAAGGATTAATGAAACTCAAAATCAATTACACCCATATCAAAAGGAGACAACACAACCACAATAAATATTAGAGAACAAATTGAGTTTTTAAGAAAAGTAAACATTGCTAGCCCAAATGGAGAAGAGAAAAGATAGCAACAAAGGATTGAAAGAGAGAAAAGACTCTGCAGAAGAATGAAAATAGTGGAAAAGATGAGAATTCAATGTGTTGATGAGGATGTTGTTGAGTGCCAAATGGGGTGTTTCCAAGGAAAAAGGAAAAGAGGATAAGAAAGAGATTTGGGAAACTCCAGAAAGATTAGAGAATTGTTGGGAAAAGTAGGACAACTGATAACTAGTTTAGAGAAGAATATTGATGACTATAAAAAATCCAAAAGATTGTTATTAGGACCGTATAATAAAGAAAAAACTTCACTATTTCTGCAACCTTCTGGAGGTATGACAACCAGACTAGACCTATCAGGCCTTACTATCAACTTAGATGACAAATTTTCATAATTTGTAAAGACTTCAGAGTGGACCCCGTGTGTTCAAGGAAATTATTTAGAAGTAGTCAATAGAAGCATAAGGAAATTAAAAGAAGAAGAAATAAGGAAAAGTAGAGAGAATAGATTGAACTTGGTTGAATAATTATTTTTACAATCAACTAAAATGAAACTAACAAATAAGAAAATGAAAAGATATTTTGAAGATTCACAACCCCCTGACCAAGATCCATCCACTCAGCCATATAAGAGTCAAAGAATTTTAAGAGAAGAGTTACTACAAGATAAGAAAACAAGAGAAGAAGAAGGAAAATAAGTGGAGTGGGAAGAAATACTAGGAAGAAGATACTTTGATATAAAACTAGCAAAAAACTTGAGGGTAGAGAACATAAACCCTACTTGGTCAAAAAAGTAAAGAAGGAGAAAGAAGAAAAACCTAGTCCGTAATTCCAGAAAGTTAGGAATAAATAGAGAAAAGATAAAATGGATCCAAGTTGAATCAAGATCCCCATATTTGGGAAAGATACCATAGAAGCAACAAAGCACATGTTCTTACTAGAATCTTTATGGGAGATGATGAGCCATAGAATTGACAAGTTTCTTGCTATAATTTCATTTTCTCTATCTTGTTTTTGCTAAGCTTTTAAAGGCATTACCAATACCTTTTATATAACTTTAAGTATTTCAAGAATTTAAAGACTATGTATGTGGTATTAATGAATGTATGCATGGATTTTTGATGTCTATAAGTTTAGTAGAATTTCTTGATTAATTATTGTGATTAACTATGAATGTGCCTTTTAAAAATAAGACTAACCCTTGCAACTCAAAGACTTATCAACTTGCAACATAAGGATTTATAACCTGTAGCAAAGGGGTGACAATTCAATGCAGGGAAGGAGTCAATCAAGAAAAATATCAACATGTTTGCCAGAATGGGATGAAGAAAACGGTTGGGAGTCATGGACACAATTATCCATGTGGCATTCTACCCATTGAATAAACTTGGAAGAAGAATAACTATGTTTTGAATAGGAATAATAGCTATGATGAGGATGTTTTTTCCAACATGTTCCTATGTTATAGCATCTTTCTTTAAATATGTAGAATCCTTGTTTGATAAATCTACACTCTTGCTTCTAGTAGTTAGTTATTTTTATACAACTTTAATGAACTCAAGTCTTCTTTCTATCTTTTTGGAAGAGTTGACATTTTTGAATAAGTTTTTTTTACAGTTTAAGAATAATCAAACTCTAACAAACCCTATTTAGGAAGGTTTCCTATTGAGAGACCAAAGTAGTTAGAGAATATGTGCCAGATCTTTGCAGAAATTAGATTGAATAGCAGTTGCTACATTGTGTTTTAATATCTGATATATTACAATAAAGAAGATTTCTTTGGATATCTAATTTGTTGAGTTAATTTAATACACCGTGGAAAGCAACACTCAAGCAAGGGCCACTTGAGGTACTGTCAATTCTTCATAACAATTAGTTAGTTATATTATGCATTGAAGTTTTGAATTTTGATTCTTAGTTTATACTATAATTCATTATTATTTCAAGATTTTCCAATTCAATGCTTTATTTTGTATTAAGTTCAATGATTAAGTTGGGATAAATACACACTATATCCGAGGATTAATCAGTTACAATCCATGGAAGTAATAGGTACCCATAGCAACTAGACATAATTAGATTAATTTGTTTTCTTTAAGTAGAGGTTACTCTAAATTATTCTTCCAGTTACTTGTACTCAAGTGATTAAGATAGAATTCTTGAATGCATATCTAATACCAACATTATCTTATGTTTATGATTCCCTGGTTGACAATTATATGAAGCCCCCTTTTAATAATTAACTACTTAGATATGAAGGATCTTCAAGTCCATTAAGCAGTGTGTATGATTACTTGCACTAGTTAATTAGGTATTAGGGGAAAGCTCTATATTATTGGCATTGTTGTTGGAGATGGTGCTAGTTAAGAATTCCTAGTTGTGTTTAGGATTGATTTTGATTTCTTTTTTTGAAGAATTAACATTTTTTCCTTTTATAAGCACTAGGAACTGTAGACACTTACAATGAACAAGAAAAATTATTTACTAAGAGTGTGTAGGAACTGTTGATTAAAATAGTAAGAACTATTGTATGCGGAGGTAGAGAGATGCTCTGGGAAGATTTCTCCCCTCAATACATGAATAATTTGAAGGCATTGGTTCAAACACAAAACATATTGAAGGAAATAAAGAAGAAGAATTATCCCTCACACCAGTAGCTACTCCAAACACAAAGGAGATTTTCAAAAGAACACATTTTGACATCATGGTTGAAGAAGCGGTGAAAAATCCAATAGAGCATGTGATGTTTTTGAGTTTTTTATAACTAACCAAGAAAGGGTCATTGCTCTTAATACCATACCTCCTTCAACATTACCTATTTTCTATGGACTAGTTACTGAAAACACAAACACATTCCTTTTCAAATTTGATGAGTTGTGTGGAAGTTATGACTATACTATAGATGCTCACCAACTCAAATTATTTCTAGCCACATTAAACAATGTTTCTCTACATTGCTTTATGGGATTAGGGAGAAATGTTGTCCCCAACTGGGAGACAATGAAGACAAAATTCTTGGAGAAATATCAAGATTATTGTAGAGGTACAAACAAAAAAGATGGATGACATCTTTGGGATGTCACAAAGAGAAGATGAACAGCTTGAAGATTATGTGGAGAGATTTCAATTTTTCCTGAATAAATCACTTCAAGATAGACTCTCTCTTGAATCCTTAAAACTAGTATTTTTGTAAGGAGTCCATGAAGATTGTATGGATGCTCTAAATCTCATAGTAGTAGGAGATATCCCCCAACTTCCTTTTGATGAGATTTTAAAGGTATACAAAAAATACTCTAGATCATTCATAAAGAAGACCAAGGATGATAGAACCTCTTCTCTCAACAAGACATCCATTGGAGTCTCAAGGGTGGAACTTAGCAATCTCCTATCCAAGCCTGAATTTCATGCCTTGGAGGACAAAGAAGGCCAAGTGTTTTACATTGATCAACATAAACCATGGAAACCAAGACAAGGTATGCATCAACACCCCTTGTCTTACAATATTTCATTTCCAAGTGGTAATTCAAACTTCCCAGATTGGAACCCCTATCCCTAGACTAATGTACAAAATTTATCGTGCTAATGACTCAAGCATCTAATTGGACTCAAAAACAAGAGGGGATATGGCCACCATAACCTTACAAGGCCCCAAATTACAATTCCTAGTGGCCACCCCAACAAAACTAACGACCATGACAATGGCGCAGAGGTTAATAATGGAAAAACCAAAATACAAACTACTTGCCGCCAAAACAACCCTTGCAACCGTAACAACCTACTATAATGCCAAATCTAAACATGCTTACACCATCACAGCCAAGAGTACCTCAACTACCTGCCTAACCTACACCTAACCCTAATAACAAGCCTTTTCATCAGGCTTATACTAATGAAACTACCCAATAACCAACCTATGCAATTGAGGTGAGTGATGTCCATTTTTGTTTCGAGAAAATGCTAGTTGGGCCTTCATCTCCTCATATAATAAAAATTAATAATGAGGAACCTACAATAGAAATCATGGAAAAACAACCAAGGGAACTTGAACAAAGTTGGGTACACCCAAAGATCATAAGTCTAAAACCACCATTCCTGAAAGAGTAACTATACAAAAGCATAATTCTGAAACTGAATCTAATCTATTAGGCCAACTTAAAAATGTTTACATAAAAATACCCCTAATTCAAGCAATTAAGGAAGTACCAATATACACAAAAAATGTGAGAGAGTTATGCCTTAAGAAGCTATGAAGAAAATGGAAGGACCCCCAAATTGTGCATGTTTTAAGACAACTTGTTGATATAATGTTAGGAAATATAGTTTTTCCTAAATATGCAGATCCTGAGAACCCCATAGTAGATGCTCTAATCAATGGAAATCTCATCAAAAATACCTTAATTGATCTAGGAGCAACCATGAATGTTATGAAAAAGGAAACCATGGAATAATTTCAGTTAAAGGAGCTTTGGCCTACACCTACTATTTTACAACTAGCAAATAGGTCAATAGTTAAACGAAAGGGTAGTATAGAAGACTTGATTATCACATTAGACTCATGGGAATACCCTCTAAATTGTGTGGTCTTACAACCTAAAGAAAACCTTTTAGGATACCCCTTAATCCTAGGGAGGCCTTGGTTGGCTACTACAGATGCATTCACCGATTGTAGTTCTGGTAATATGATAACTTCCAATGGAAATGTGACAAAAATATAGTCCTTTGTCCACCTGCACAACCACCTATGGATTTGGACCAAACTGTATGGCTTTCCCTTGATGAGGATAACCAATACTCATTACAAACACTAATAATCATTGAATTTAGTCCAATGTTAGAAACCCAAGATGAAGATGAAGTCCTTGCAAACATTATGCAAAACTCTTATGGTAGGGACTTGCAACAATACAATTATTTAGCATGCTTATATAACCCTTTGCATAACATAATACCTACAAATACATCTAAGACTACCTTTCAGTTTTTTCATACATTACTACCCCAATTTAGTAGGCCTTGACATTTCCTCTGTTGAGACATTAGCCTTGACCATAGAAATTACACCAGGTAGAACACTAAATGTTAATAGCCAATTGACAACTACACAACTATCTTTATTATTAACCATGTTGCAAGCACACGTAACCACCTTTGCATGGGATTATCATGACATGAAAGGTATAGATCATCACCTATGCATGCAAAAAAATTATATTAATGAAGGCTACAAACCAACGAGACAACCTTATAGAAGAATGAATCCAATTGTACATGACATAGTCAAAGCATAATTACAAAAGTTACTAGATGCAGGCTTCATTTATCCAATATCTAACAGCCAATGGGTGTCCCCATTAGTGATTGTGCCCAAAAAGGGAGGAAAATGGAGGGTATGTGTTGATTAAAAAAAATGAATGCAACAACAAGAAGAGACCATTTTCCCCTTTCTTGTATTGATCAGATGTTGGATTCCTTAGTAGGGAAGCAATATTTCTCTTTCTTAGATGGATTCAATGGGTATAATCAAATAAAAATAGCTCTAGAGGATCAAGACGAGACAACCTTTACCTGCCCATGGGGTACATATTTGTATTGTATCTTGCCATTTGGGTTATGTAATTCTCTTGCAATATTTCAAAGGGAGTGTTAAGTATATTCTTAGACTTTTACCGTGATTCCATGTAAATTTACATGGATGAATCTACCACCTATAGGAATACTTATGAAGAAGCACTAACTAATTTGGAGAAATTCCTACAAAGGTGTCAAGATCACAACCTTTCCTTGAGTCATGAAAAATGTTTCGTGATGATGATTGAAGGAGTGTTCTTGGGACACTTTGTGTCTAGTAAGGGGATACAAGTAGACCCAAACAAGATAGAAGTGACCTTCACTCTTCGTGTTCCCCAAAAGAAAAAAGATGATAGAGTTTTCTTGGTCATGCTAGTTACTATATGAGGTTTATCCAATATTTCAATAAGTTGCAGCCCCATTATTTTTTCTCCTTTCTAAAGATGTAGAATTTGATTGGACTCATGCTTGCCAAAATACCTTTGAAGCCCTCAAAGTAGCACACACTAAGACCCCAATGTTGAGAAGACCAAATTGGACAATACCTTTTCACATACACACAAATGCATCTAATTTTATAATAGGTACTATTTAAGGATAGAAAAAGGGAAATTAGAATATGTCATCTATTATATCAACAATAATCTTCAAGGTGAAGAGCTCAATTATATAGCCACTGAAAAGGAAATGTTGGTAATATTCTATGCCATTAATAAGTTTAGGTACTACATCACAAGATACTATGTCTTTTATCACATAGACCATACAAAAATAAGATATATGATGAATAAATCAGTGGTTGGAGGAAGGCTTCTATGGGAATGGTTTTCTAGTCCGATGCTTCTTTGGTGGCATGTGAGGAGGTTTGATTGTTTGTCATGTCGATGGTCTGCCATACTAATGGTTTATCCTGCACTAATGGTTTTTTGGGCTTTTGCGTCTGTGTTCTCTCTTTGGGTTTCTATGACTTGGTGTATGTTGTAGACTCTCTTTTGTTGCCTTAGGTCTTTACATTGTGCCTTGAGTTTTCTCCTCTTTGTGGTTCCTATTCTAGAATGAGCACTATGACTTTTTTGAAGATATTCATGTTCTTTGGGGAAGAGGTTGTTTTTCTTGTGTTTTTCTTAAAAGGCATGGGTTTGAGATCATCTTGTTTCCTTCATTGCAACTTTGTGATATCTTGTTCTTTCTAGTTGTTTTGTTGTATATATCCAAATATGTGTGTCTCCCTCTAGTTAGTGTTGTTTATTTTTCTCTGGTGGTTTGTTTTCATGATTTCCATGTCTTCTGAGGCTAGTATAGTATGCTTCTAAGTCTATGCTTGGTTTTAGTTTTGGAGCTTGGTTGTGTTCCCCTGGTTTTTGTTGATTATTTTTTTTTTGGGGGTTGTTTTATTCTTTGGGTTTGCTAGCTCTTTGTTATCCTTGATAACAATGGATAAGAGATCTTTTTTTGCTACTATTTTGTGTTTCCTCTATCTTTTGGGTTATTTTTAAGCTCATTCCCTATGACCCAAAATTGTAAGTTTTGTATTTCTTTCAACCTCTTTTGGGCTATAAGGTTCATTTTGTAGGTTGGGGTTGTTCTCTTCCTGGTGGCTGAGTTGTTAATCATGCTTTTCCAAAAAGCTCAGATTTGTTTGTTTTTAATGTTGATGGCTAGGGTGCACTCATTTTCTCCTAAGCTCAAGCATCTTGTCATGCCAATGGATTTTGTATCTACCCTTTCTTATGGAGGTTTTTCTTCCTTTTGTATTCTATAATTGATGTCTTCTATGGTGGTGGAGACCGCTCCTATTAAGGTGGAGCCCTCTCCTATTGAGGTGGAATTAGTTTTTGTTGATTTGGTGGGAAGAACTCTTCTCTACTTCTTGCTCCTATTGAAGTGGAGCTTGGGTGGGTAGGAGTGTGATGGCTTTGGTGGTAAGGGTTTTTATACATCCTCTCCTATAAAGGGGAGCTCTCTCCTATTGAGGTGGAGGTTGAGTTGATGATTCCAATGGGATGATGTTGTAAGAAGGTTGATGGGTGTAATAGGAATTTTGATGCCTTTCAGAGCTCTGTTGTTATGCTACAATCTGGTTGTTACAAGCTATTTGTTGCCTGGTTGACTCATGCAGTTCTCATCTCTTGTTAGGGTTTTTAGCTCAAGGATTCAAGGTCTCAGTCAAAACCTAGTTGTAAATGGTTCGAGGTCTCTTCAAAACCTTTTTAGCATATTGTGTTGTCTTGTTTTTTAATTTGGTGTTTTTGCTAATGGGTTATTGTTGGTCTATGTATTATCTTTTTACCAACATATCTTTCTTAGATAGGGTTTCAGGTCCCTTCAAAACCTGTTTGTAATGGGTTTCATGTCCTGTCAAAACCTATTTTTCCCCAAATAAAAAATAGTATGGTTAATACATTGGAAATACAAGGTTTTGTTTATGTAGATTGGGTAGGTGACTTTGACAATTGAAGGTCCATTAGTGGGTGTGTTTACTTTGTTAGGATGAGCAATGAGTTGGATGAGTAAGAAATAGCCTACATTTTCTTTATCCACCACTGAAGTAGAGTATATGGTTGCTACCTATGTCTCTAAGGATATGGTTTGGTTACAAATATTATGTATAGGTATTGGTTTTTATTTCAAGACTATTCAGATTGGCTATGGCAATTAGAGTGCAATTTGTTTGGCTAAAAATCCTATGTATCATGTGTGTAGTAAACATGTGGATATACATTACCATTTTTCTTGTGAAAGTATTGTTAATAGATAGATAGAGCTAAAGAATATTGACACTCAAGAGAATGTTTTAGATTCACTTACTAAACATGTAAGCAAAGAAAATTTTACATGGTGTAGAGAGGCCATGGGCATTGTTTATTGGAAAAAGTGTTGTCATTGATGTCAAAGGTGGTTGACCCACAGAGGAAAGCAAAATCACATAAAATAATATTAAATGTTATTTTATGGGCCAACCTATCTCATGATTGGTGCTCA
Organism: Sequoia sempervirens; assembly: GCA_007258455.2. Lineage (NCBI taxonomy): Eukaryota > Viridiplantae > Streptophyta > Pinopsida > Cupressales > Cupressaceae > Sequoia > Sequoia sempervirens. The sequence continues at coordinate 119,309 of VDFB02014735.1, read as the reverse complement.
ATTTCTAATAAATTTAAAACTTAAAAAAAAAAAAATTAATTAATTTTGGACCGACCTCCCCCCCTTGGTTTGGGTGCCCACATTTGTAAAACAAATAAAAATTAATTTTTAGTTGGGCCAACCTCGTGAGGATGAGTTCCCTACCTTGGTGAAAGAAAATAAAATGAATGAAAATTTTCCAGGGTCAACCTATATGAGGGGTTGCTTCCATTGGATTAAGGGGTGCACTTGCATCTATAAAAGGGAGATCATTTGGGGTTTAAATTTTCAAGAAATTCACTAAATATTATTCCCATTCAAGCAGTTAATGAGCAGACCTAAGAACATATCTAAGGAGCATAAATGAGTAGATATTAATGAATATTATTGCAGACCTATGAGTAGATATTATTGACAAATTATTACAAACCTTATGAACAAATTAAATTATCAAAGAATATGAGCATATTCTAAAGTGTATTATTATAGAACTATGAGCAGAAATATTTGTGGAAGTAGTGCATCTTTGTGATCAAATTTGTAAGGATATTCTAAAGATCATATTGTGGATCTAAGTGGAGGTTTTAGAACAAAGATTCAAGATAGATTTGTATGCAGAAGTAGGAAGATTTTTGAAGGGGTCTAGGGAAGATCCAATAACATCATCATTATTTTTGTATTTTGAAGGTTGGTGCCTTCTAATCAACAAGATCTAGAGGTTGGAGCCTCTTGCTCAAAGATATTAGTATCTCTTGTTGAGTTGGTGCTCAATGGAGGGGATTGGTGTCTCCTGTGGGTTGGTGCCTACGATGTTTTAAGAAGTTTCCTATAAAATCAATATTTTGTCATGGTTTTCTCTTGTAAGGGTTTCCATGTAAAATATTGTGCCCATCTTGTGATCTATATTGTTAGATCTTGCATGTGTGGATATCTTGATTATCGATTTATGATTTCCAAAGTTATAAATTGAAAAAGTTGGTATTATAATGATTCACCCCCCCTCTTAGTATAAGTTTGTGTGTGTGTTTCTTCAGTTGGTATCAAAGCTAGTTCCTTCGAAAAAGCTTAACCACTTGAAGGAAAGATCTTAAGAACACACATGATGAGACAAGAAGGGTTTTCCTTAAGTCAAATACCATTGTTCAATGGGAAAAACTATGCCTTTTAGAGTATGAGGATGGGAATTTATTTGATGGCCCATGGATTTGATATATGGCAATCTATTGAGGATGGCTATGTGGCACCAACTAATCATCCAAATGATCAAGCTAAAAAAAGGTCTAGTGAGAACAATGCTAAAGCTATGAATGCAATTCTAAGTGGTCTAATTCAATCAGAATGTCAAATTTATGCAATGTACATCAATAAAAGAGATGTGGGATAAGATTCAAAGGACTTATGAGGGAGACAACAAAGTGAAAAAGGAAAAGATTCAAATCCACAAGAGATAATTTGAGAGTTTGAAGATGAAGGATGAAGAGAATGTTTTTGACTAATACCATTTGTGGTCTTGGAGAAAAGATTGAGGATGAGGTTGTTGTGCAAAAGGTTTTAAGATCTCTACCCATGAGATTTGATGTGAAATTTTTTTCCATTGAAGAAATGAAGGATCTAAGCACTTTGAAGATGGATGAGTTACATGGCATAATCACTGCTTGTGAAATGAGGACTGAGAAAGGAACGACATAAAAATATGGAGCCACCTTTAAAGCATCAAGAATGATGAGAAATAAAGTACCTATATCAAGTGAAAGTTCAAGCAAGGAGGAAGAGGATAACTTTGTGAAGAAATTTAATAAAGGATCTATTAAATGAAGAGGTGAGTATACTCTTAAATGCTTTAATTGTGGTAATATAGGTTATTTTACTACCAATTGTCCATGGGTTGGAAGTGATATCAACAAAGAAGAAGAATATTATGACAAGGTAAAAGGAAAGAAAAGTCATTATAAGAAGAAGTCCACTCAAAGGAAATCCAACAAGAAGAAGAATTTTTGAAGACATAAGAAGAGCCTATATGTTCAAGTTGTTGGCAATACAAGGGAAGACAACAGAGAGTGGGAGGTTGAATCAGATGTCACAAAAATTAAACTTATTGAACTTATTTTCAGATCTAATAAATAAACATGAAAGCATAAACCATCACCACATCAAAAACACATATGACACAAAGATTTTTTACGTGGAAACCCTATTAGGGGAAAAACCACAGTGGAGATTAGGCCACAAGATTATACCCTATTAAGAGTATAAAGAATTATAAATGGGGAATGCACATGCATTCAGGCGCATTGCCTAGAGCTCACTTGTCAAATACAAAAGGCTTACTACCCAAAGGAAGACACACTATCTTACAGAAACATTCAGATTACATCCGCAAGATTTTGAACTGAGAAAATAGCATCTACTAATGCCTGATTACAATTCTGATTAAGCACACAAACTCTGCTCAATTTTCTTCACACTATGCTTCTGCCTTCAAATGACTAGAACATTATTTGCACACAACACTCGCACATCTCTCGTACATCTTCCTTCAAATGGTAAAACAATCAAACATATATATCCCCAACTAAGGATAATATCATCTACATGTCAGCTTTAACAAAATATAAAATGTGTACAAATTGTTGGCCCAAAACATAAATAATTATCAATGTGAATCAACCAATGTTGGCCACAACATAGTGAAGACCCAAAACAACATCCTTGAACATGAAAAACCTTAAACAATTATGCCTTGAAGATCCACAACGCGCTACAATCACCTTGTCGGCCATGAACATGAGAAACATGAACACACAAAAGAAAATCACCAATTGCGAGCACACTGATCAATGTGAACGTACAACACAGATAGAGAATGATCTAAAAACATCCACGAGCATCATGAATCACCATAGAAGCATCCGCAACAACTCAACTTACTATAATCATATCATCTTCTTTCAGGAACACCAACTGAAGCAACAAAATAACTATCAGAACACAGATACTCATAACTTGATCAAATCTTCATGCGGATCTCTGAAACTTAACATGGATAAACTAGATATACTAAAAAAAACACTTTAATCCACAACTTCTTATCATCAATATACTGAGCTAGCCAACATACTGAACTTCACTACATTGCTGACAACTTGCAACTTATTTTATTACAATTTTCTCAATATCCTCGACATATACAACCTTAAAGACACTAATGCTAATAGTGTTGACATCAATGACAACCACATATTAGCAATATCCAACAAACTCCCCCTTTGACATTGATGGCAACACATGATGTGAAAAACACCATCAACGCAACTTTCTCTTAGCACTTTCTCCCCCTTAGATTTTGACTCTTCTCCCTAGATAATTTGCAGTTTTTCACATGACTCTTCTCCCCGTTTGACATCAATGAAAAATATAATGTGTATATTTCTCCACACAAGCTCTGAACCACATTTATGAACATCTAACTACTCCCCCTGAGTAGCAACCACCACAACATCAATTTGGATCAAGATATGATTGTGAAATGCATGAACTGATGCAAGACAATGCATCTTAGTTCTGATTAGAAGGGGCAATCACCCCTAGCTTCCCTTTGAGCTACTCAAAAGTATCCTTAGGAAAAGGCTTGGTAAAGATATCTGCAATCTGTTCCTTAGTGGGCACATACTCCAATCTGACTTCCTTTTCACTCACCTTCTCTCTCAAAAAGTGAAACTTGACAGATATATGCTTGGTTTTTTAATGCAACACTAGATCCTTATAAATGTTAATTTCACTTGAATTATCACAAAATATAGCAATAGGTTCATCATACATAACTATGATATCTTTCAACATCTGCTTTATCCATAATACTTGAGTACAATTGTCAGCAGCAATGTATTTTGCCTCTATAGTAGATAAAGAAATGGCATTCTACTTCTTACTTAACCATGAAATCAACTTGTTTCCCAAGAAAAAGGCACCACCACTAGTACTCTTTCTGTCATTCACATCTCCTGCCCAATCAGCATCAGTATAAGCACTCAAATTAAGGTCATCATCTTTAGGATACCATAGGCCAAAATTAACTATCCCCTTCAAGTATCTGAAAATCCTTTTCACAGCTATCACATGAGATTCCTTAGGATCAACTTGAAATCTTGCAACAATGCATACGAAATTAATGATATTAGGTCTAGTTTGTGTCAAATAAACCAATCCACCAATCATCGATTTGTGTCCAGACTGATTTTCCTTAGGAGAATCATCATCTTGTGTCAACTTACATCCAGTCACCATGGGTGTACCAACTGGCTTTGAATCTTCCATACCAAACTTCTTTAGCAATTCTTTAACATGATTTGACTGAGATATAAAGATCCCTTTATCTAGCTAAGTAATTTTCAATCCCAAAAATAATTGCATTTCTCCAATCATAGACATCTCAAACTCACTCTGCATCTCATCAGCAAACTTCATGCACAAACTATCATCTCCTCCAAAATTAATATCATCAACAAAGACTTCAACAATCAAATCTTTATCATGATCAATCTTGAAATACAAATTACTATCAGCAGTACCTTTATTAAATTTAAGCTTCAACAAATACTTATCCAATTTGGCATACCATGCTCTTGGGGTTTGCTTAATTACATACAATGCTTTCTTCAATCGACAAACCATATCTCCCTAATCAGTCAATTGAAATCCATCAGGTTGCTCAATGTACACTTCTTCTTCTGGTTCACCATTTAGAAATGTTGACTTGACATCCATCTGATAAACCTTAAAGTTTTTGTAAGTAGCAAAGGAAATAAATAGTCTCACAGCTTCAATCCTAGCAATAGGGGAAAAAATTTCTTCACAATTCCTTCCATTTGAGAATATCCTTTACACACCAGTCTTGCTTTGTTTCTGACAACTTTTCTTTGCTCATTCAGTTTGTTTCTAAAGACCCATTTAGTTCCAATTACATTTTTTTCCTTAGTTATAGGAACAAGAATCCATGTATCATTCTTCTCAATTTGCAGTAATTCTTCTTTCATTGCTTTCATCCAATGTTCATCTTTGCATGATTAATTGACACTATTAGGCTCAGTCTTCGAGATCAAACAATATTCTTCTGCAATTCTTTTCCTGGTTTGAACACCTTTGTTCTTATCACCTATGATCTAATCTTCTAAATGGTTTAGTCTTACATACCTTGGAGTCTTAAAATGTTCTTGAATTTCAGGCTCTTATGGTCTCACTTCTGCACTTTCACTAATTCCTTCCTCTTGATTTTCCTGATCCACCAGAATGATCTAAACTTGATTTGAAGTCTAAAATTTATTTCCTTTATATGAACTATCATTCTAATCATCTAAATCATACCCACAGGTTCTAGATGTTCTAACTATGTTTTCATCAGCCTTGACATTAGCACTATCAACTGCTTTCCTCAATCTCTTATTGTAGCACCAATAGGCCTTGCTTTTAATAGAATAACCAAGAAAGATTCCTTCATCACTCCTAGCATCAAAATTTCCTATATCTTCATCTCTTTTGATAAATCATTTACTCCCAAAGATTTTGAAGTATCTAATAGTAGGCTTATGACCATACCATAGCTCATAAGGAGTCTTACCAGTATCACCTTTTACTTGTACCTGGTTGAGAGTGTAAACAACAGTACTCACAGCTTCCCTCTAGTAGATATGAGGAACATTTCCTTCTAGCATCATTGTCCTAGCAACTTCTTGAATTTTCATGTTCTTCCTTTTCATAACTCCATTTTGTTGAGGGGTCTGCAATGTAGATAATCGTCTCTTTATCCTATGCACTTCACAAAAATAATTAAACTCACTAGAAGTGAATTCACCACCTCTATTCGATCTCATACATTTAATCTTCAGGCTTGTCTCTGTCTCAACCATAGCCTTGAAAATCTTGAATTTCTCTAGAGCTTCATATTTTTCCCTTAGGAAAGTAACCCACATCATTCTAGAATAATCATCAATAAGTAACATGAAATACCTGTATCCTTATAAACTTCTGACTCTAGAAGGACCACACAATTCAGTATGCACAAGCTCCAACATTGCATTTGAACAATGTTGTTTTCCCCAGAATGAAACTCTAGTTTGCTTCCCTAACTGACATTCCTTGCATATGGCATTTGTAGCTTTTATCAACTTAGGAAGATCTCTCACAGCTTGTGTAGAACTTATCTTTATAATATTGTCAAAGTTTACATGACACATTCTCCTATGCCACAACCAACTTTCATCAACTTGAGCAATCAAACAACTATTACTAGCGACATTCAGGTGAAAGATATTACCTTTTGTTTTTGTACCAGATGCAATCACATTTATAGAACTCTCCAATATTCTTCACTTTCCATTCTTGAATTGAAGATTGTATCCCTTGTCAACCATCTGTCCAACACTTAAGGGATTATGCTTCAAACCTTCCACATATAGAACATCATCAGTATTATACTCACCATCAAGAGAAATGCATCCTCTACCATGGATTACACCAGCTTTGTCATCACCAAATCTTACAACACCACCATCATACTTTTCCAAGCTCACAAATTTACTTTTATCACCTATCATGTGATGAGAGCATCCACTATCAATCACCCATTCATCTTTTTCTTCAACTCTAGTAGCTAGGGATTTCTCCACACTTGTGCAACTAGCAGATTCAGTAGGCACTGGATCATTTTCCTTGATAGCAATAAATACCCATTCGTCCTCACTTACATTCCCTTTATCAGATTCATCATTTGTCACACCTTCATCAGCAACAAAATAACACTTTCTTTGGAATCTAGGCTTGTTAGTTCTTGGCTTAGGAACTCTTTCCAAACACCTTGATGCAAAATGACCTATCTTATTGCAAGAAAAACATTTAATAGGCAATTTCTCTTTATACTTACCTTCTCCTCTGGCTTCCCTCTTGACAATAAGTGCTTCAAGCCCATCTAGTTTTCTCTATTCTTCTTTAATCTCTCTCATTTCCTCCTCATACTTGAACATTTTTCTAGAACTTTCTCCCAGATCATTTCTATGCTTATCTTTTCCAAAGATAGTAGCTTTGAATGCAGATTCTGTCTTAGGAAGAGTATCACCTAACTCACTTAACTCAAAAGTAGTAAGCTTACCAATCAACATGTCTCTGGTTACATTTTTCACAATTTGGATCTCCTCAATAGTAGTAGCTTTGGCTTTGTATGCAGCAGGCAAAGATCTGAGCACTTTAGCAACAATCTCTGATTCTTCCAATGTTCCACCAACACATCTGATACTACACACAAGTTCATTCACTCTCTGCATAAAAGAAGTAATGTTCTCATCATCACCCATTCTCAACATTTCATATTTCCCTTTTAGACTTTGCAACTTAGCAATCTCCACATGTGCATCACCTTCATTCAAAGTTTCCAACTTTTTCTAGATCTCATAAGCAATCTTCAGATCCATAACATTTGTCATCTCAGAATCAGTCAAATCACTCAATAATGCTTCCTTGCCCTTGATATTGTACTTAACATCCTTAATCTCAGTAGCAATAGAACGACCATTCTGTGGGATGATATACCTATTCCTTGTAATGTTCTAGTGGGGTTCACCAATGAATCTCATATGACACTCCATTCGAGTCTTCCACAAAGAATAATTAGTTCCATCAAATCTCAGACTATCCTTCTTATATGTCACCATCTCAAATCACCTCAAGCTATTAAACTTATTCCAAGGAACTTGCTATAATACCAATTGTTGGCAATACAAGGGCAGACAACTGAGAGGGGGGTTGAATCAATTGTCACAAAAATTAAACTTATTTTCAGATATGATAAATAAACATGAAAGTATAAACCATTACCACATCAGAAACACACATGACACCAAGATTTTTTACATGGAAACCTTATTAGGAGAAAAACCACTGTGGAGATTAGTCCACAAGATTATACCCTATTAAAATTTTAAAGAATTATAAATAGGGAATGCACATGCATTTAGGTGCACTGCCTAGAGCTCACTGCTCAAATACAAAAGGCTTACTACCCAAAGGAAGAAAGATACGTCTTACAGAAACATTCGGATTATATCCGAAAGATTTTGAACTAAGAAAATAGCATATGCTAATGCCTAATTACAATTCCAGTTAAGCACACAAACTCTACTCAATTTTCTTCACACTTTGCTTCTGCCTTCAAATGATTAGAACATTATTCGCACATAACACTCACACATCTCTCGTACATCTGACTTCAAATGGTAAAACAATCGAACATATATATCTGCAACTAAGGATAGATCATCTACATGTCAGCTTTAAAAAAATATAAAATGTGTACAAATTGTCAGCCCAAAACATAAATAATTATCAATGTGAATCAACCAGTGTCAGCCACAACATAGTAAAGACCCAAAAAAACATCCTCAAACATGAAACACCTTAAACAATTATGCCTTGAAGATCCACAACACGCTACAATCACCCTGTCGGTCATGAACATGAGAAATATGAACATGCAAAAGAAAATCATCAATCGTGAACACACCGATCAATGCGAACGTACAACACAGATAGAGCATGATCTAAAAACATCCACGAGCATCATGAATCACCAAAAATGCATCCGCAACAACTCAACTTACTAGAATCACATCATCTTCTTTTAGGAACACCAACTGAAGCAACATAATAACTGTCATAACACAGATACTCATAACTTGATCAAATCTTCATGCGGATCTCTGAAACTTAACATGGATAAACTAGATATACTCAACAACAAACCCTTTAATCCACAACCTCTTATCATCAATATACTGAGCTAGCCAACATACTGAACTTCACTACATCACTGACAACCTACAACTTATTTTATTACAGTTTTCTCAATATCCTCGACATATACAACCTTTAAAACACTAATGCTAATAGTGTTGACATCAATGACAACCACATATCAACAATATCCAACACAAGGAAGCAATAGTTCATTTAAGAAAAATGATGAAAGATTCTCTGAAAGTGATAGAGAATAAATTCTCTTCATGGACATGAAAACAAAAGAAGAAGAAGCTCTCAAGTGCGAAGACAAAGGGAATGAAGAGATTGAAAACGAGAAAGATACTATAGAAAATCTTGAGGAAGAAATTACTATTGCCATAAACAAAATCAAAAGACTCAAGAATCTAAATTCAAAGTTGAAAGACCAAATTCAAGAAGACAGTGAAAATTTTGAGAAGGTAATTTTGAATTTGAAGACTCAAGTTGAAGAATCCAAATGCATTGAATATGTCTTAAAAGATCAGCCAAAGGTAAAAGAATCAGAGTGTGAGAAGCTTGAATATGAAATTGTTTCCTTGAGAAAGGAGCTAGAAAATATTAAAGATCAATTTAGTAGAAACATAAAGTTTGATAAAAAAATTGAAATGTTAAAGGATCTTATCAACTCACTAAGATCACCATTCATCAAAAGTGGTCTTGGTTTTGATTGTGAAAGTTCACAAACTACGAAGATGTTGGAAAGTAAGAATTATGTTGCAGCCCTCAAAAGTTCCAACAAAGAGGAGGTGAACAAAGAAGGGAAGAAAAGGGAAGAAAGAAAAAAGGAGGATAAAACCTCATACTTTAAAATAACTAACAAGGACAACCTCAAATGGTCTTGTCCTCAAAGGAATCCATGCACAACCAAGTTTCAATATTCTTTCCATGGTTATTGCTTTTCATGTAACCAGTTTGGGCATAAAGCATTCAATTGTAGAGTTTGCAAAAGGAATGATTTTGAATTAATGAAGAGGAATTATAATTCATTTTCTCCTCTAATGGATTATAATACTATATGTCACAAGTGCAACAATTTTGGGCACAACACATTTTCGCAAAACTATTTTTCTTGAACCTCTAAGACAAAATAAGGAGGATGTTTGTGACAATAAAAATGATGAATCAAACAAGGTTTGGAAAAAGAATAAAGAACAATAAATGAAAGAAAAATTCATGCTTTTAAAAGTTGCACTACATGCTCAAAATAAGAAAGACAAATGGTATGTTGACAGCGATTGTTCAACCCACATGGCTCGTGACAAAAACAAATTCTCACTCTAAAGTAAGTAAATGAAGGAACGGTGAAGTTTGGTGGCAATGTTATGGAAAGCATAAAAGGTAAAGGCACACTTAGTTTGGATAATGGAAGAACTAAAACTAAGGGTTTCTTATATGTTGAAGGATTGAATTATAATCTCCTAAGTGTGAGTCAGTTGTGTGACCAAGGGCACACTTTCATGTTTCATTTTGAAGGATGTAAAATCATGAAAGATGGAAAATTGATTGTCGATGCTTATAGAAAAGATGTTATTATATACATTCTCAATGAATTCAATAGTGAGAAATATTATATGGGAAAAGAAGATGAGAGTTGGTTGTGGCACGAGAGGATGGGACATTTGAACTTTGATAACTTTGTGAAGATCGGAAAAAAAGAAAGCTATAAGAGACATGATGAAGATAAAAAATCCTTCAAACATCATTTTCAAACCGTGTCAATATGGAAAACAAACTAGGGAAAGCTTCAAATATAAGGAGTATTCAATGAAAAATCCTTTGGAACTTGTTCACACTGATTGGTGTGGGCCAACAAGGATGAAAAGCTTGCAAGGTGAGAATTATTTTATGTTGTTGATTGATGATTATTCCAGGATGACTTGGGTAGATTTTCTTAAAGTAAATCCTAAAGCAATTGAGAAGTTTAAGGCATTCAAATCCCTAGTAGAGAATGAAATAGGATTGAAGATCAAATTTCTTAGATCTGACAGAGGAGGAGAATTTACCTCAAATAAATTTGAAGAATAATGTGAAAAGTATGGGATAAAGAGACAATATTCAACTGCAAGAACTCCACAACAAAAAGGAGAATTTGATGTTGTGGTATGTGGCAACTGATCATGCTATACTATCCTATACACCTGACATGTATCCTTGTCGGGCCCTGGGCGAGGGTTCGGGGGTGGCAACCCCCAAGAATTATTTTTTTGCGTCGTCACCGAAAAAGGAAAAATCATTGAAAAGAAAAAAAATTGACTTTGTAAAAACCCTAATTCTAGAAGCTTCTAAAAACCTTGTTATAAGATTGTAATATGTTTTACACTGGATAATAAAATTATTGGATGGTTGTGGTTTTGTGGATGTAGCTCGGATTAGGTGAACCACGTTAAATTCTTTGTGTTGTCTTGTTTTTGCTATAATTTTTTGTGTTTTATTTCTCTATTTTATTGATCAAATCTGCATTTAACTATTAGATATTTATTTTTTCCAACCCTAATAGTTGAGAGAAAGAATAGAACAATTCAAGGAATGGATAAAGCCATGCTAAATGATTCCAAGATATTTGATTCCTTTTGGAAAGAAGTGGTTCATACAGGTATCTATATTTCAAATTGAGTACAAATCAGGGTGAATAACAACAAAACTCCATATGAACTTTGGAAGGGAAGGCCTGCATCAGTATAAAACTTCAAGGTTTTTGAAAGAAAATGCTATATAAGAAGAGATGAGGAAGACTTGGGAAAATTTAATTATAGAAGTGATGAAGGTATCTTCCTTGGATATTCGTGTAAAAGTAAGAAGTGAGGTCCACGAAGAGGGGAAGTTTCGGCCAAAAAAAAAATTGCACAAAACATGTATACGTTATTAAAAAACATGTATGCGCTTACCTATGGGCACCTGAGCCTAAATTCAAACACATATGCATTATGCTTTGGGTACGCACCAAGAAACGTGTATGCATTATATAACACGTACGCATTATATAATGCATACACATTTCTTAAAGGTATTTAATTTTTTAAATAAATTACTTTCATTTTCATTTATTCCTATGTTATGCTTCAAGTACGCACTAAGAAATGTGTATGCGTTATAATGCATACGTCTTATATAACATGTATGTTTGTTATAATGCGTATGTGTTATATAATGCATACACATTTCTTAAAGGTATTTTTTTATATAATGCATGTGTGTTTATTTTTAAGAACGCATATGCATTTTATAGCGCATATGCATTTTTAAAATTTTGAATTCCCAACCCACATGTTGCCTCAGTTTTAAGCTCAAGAAAGGCTTGGCAACCCGACCCTTAGCCTTTGACCTACAACTAAAAAACTAAGGTAGGTTCAAGAGAAATGTCCAACTTTGGCAATATAGTTGGACTTTTGTTTTTGAATTACTCTATGAAATTAAAACTCATTATAGAACCTAATGTCTAGTTTCCAAATATATATTTTTGTTTTTTTATTCAAGGGGTAAACACTTTTGACCAGAGCTATGAACTGGATATAACCATTCAACAATACCACCCCAATGGGGTTTGAACCTTGGTGGCAAGAACAACAATGCCACCTATAAACCATCACACCATGCCAATATTGGAAAATATATATAATTTTTGTTAAGATTGAATTATGTTTTTTATTTTTTAATTAAGTTCTAATCAAATTGGTCCATAAACTTGAAATAACAGGCTTTTTTATTTTTTAATAACTTTTTTTTTGGTTAATTTTTTTTTTTAAATTATATGACATCAATCTTTAGAGAATTCTCTACACAATGAAAAAAAATAAAAAAAAGTTTAGTTTAGGTCCAATTATGCTATTTGTACACATTGATTTTTAAAAATAGTAATTAGGACCAATAAAAATTCAATAAAAAAATTTACAAAAAAATATCCTCATCAATCTTCATGTTGTTAGATATCTTTCCCCAAAAGGAATCAGAAAAATATTTTTAGTTAGGCCAAAAAGTGGTGACCATACACGTGCATGTTATGGTAAAAAAAATAAAATTAAAAAGTGTTTTTTATACATTCCTATCAAAATTTAATTTCTATCATATGGGTATTTGAATAAATTACATATTTGGAAACTAGATTCAAAATACTAAATTTCATATTATTGACATTTTTCAAGATTCATTCTATAAGTGTAACAAATTTTGAAAAACAACAAAAACACTTCCACTTTTTGAGCTTTTTGTGGACCCAACTTCTTCCATCAACCCATTCCACAAGGAGAAAAAAATTTAAATGTTATAACAAGAGATTGCACAAAGTTGTTGAAAGTGCAAATATGAGGGTTGATGAAGGCATCAAACGAAGATAGTACAAGAAATTGATTATTAAAAGGAAGAAAGTTGCAAAGAGGAAGAAACATAGGAAAATTTTGAAAATCGAGAAGTCAAGCAAAGAAATCCAAAAACTTTGTCAAAGACACCATCTATATTTTTTCAAAAGAACCATCCTGAAGATCTAATTGTTGGAGAAAAAGATACAAAATTTCAAACAAGAAGAAGACTTTCTAATACAATAGAACATGCAAATTTGTGTTTGCTTTCCAAAGTTGAATCAAAGAACTTTTTATAAGCAAGTGAAGACGAATACCAAATCAAGGCTATGCAGGAAGAATTGGATGAAATAGAGAAGAATGAAACTATTGGAAACTCATGTTGTCATTGATGTCAACCCCTGAGGAAGCAAGTGTGCTCAAGTGTGTTGGTTGCATTATGTTGTCATTAGTATTCTCACTTGTGTCAACCTCTAATGAAGCTATGATGATTAAGTGCTTGTGGACATCAACCTCTTATGTGGCTGAGATGTTGAAAAGGTGTTGCAAATGTTGAGTTGGTGCTTGTGGTGATTGGTTTTCAAGTGCTTTTGAGAAAATTTGAATAAAAGAGAGTTTAGTGTGGTAGAGTGGTGTTCTTGTCTTTGTTCCACATTTCTTTTGTATTGAATTTATTCTTGTGCGGTTTGGATATGTTGATTAGAGGTGTTCATAGGTCTTATATCTAGAGTCTCAGGTTCTGGATCATGTGGTAGAAAAAGTTACATTCACCTGTGTGTGAACTATGAAGCGGTGTTGTCTAGGAGAAACGAGATTGACCTACATTTCTCTGCAGTAAAGTTTTTGGTGTTGAAAATTTGGGAATGTGTTTATATCATCTGTATCTACCTTCCCTCAAAGTCTTAGGTGATGAGACATTCCACAAGGTTGTTTTGTATGTTGTATGTTTGTTCCAGTGTTTCTGGTCGCACAAGATGAAGATGTTCTTAAGTTTCAGGTGGTTGTAGTAGTAGTGGTGAATATTATGATGATGTGGAATATTTTGAGATGTATGAATTTTTTGGAGTGTTGTAATGTGGCCTACGAGTCATCTTTGGATCTTTTGAAGTGTGTAATTAAATTTTAAAGGTGTTAACATAGGTTTGATCGACCTAGCATGTTAACGCTAATTAAGGAAGCGGCATGTTGCATGTGAAGGCTTTGCAAAGCATGTCACTGTGGATTTAGGTCCTAGATAATGGTGTGTATGGTTTGTCTTCATCTCTTCCAATTGCGGAGATGTTTTGGTGTCGACCTATTTTGAAATTATATGTTTAAAAGGTGTATAGTCAACCTTGAAGAATGTTTTTAAGGTTACAAATGGTATAAAGGCAAGGTGAATTGTTGGAGAAGCATGTGAGTGTGAAGATGTAGTAGATATGAATTTAATCAGATGCAAAGATCTTAGTGTGAGCTTGATGCTTATGATTACCTAAAATGGTGAGCAAAAGGTGTCTACATTTCAACGTATGAAGGTTATAGATATTGTGGAGTTGCAGTAGTGGATCTTCCTGTTGCTTTGAGATAGATTTCTCTTTGTAATAGTCTTATTTCTTTCCTCTTTCTAATCTAACAGTGTGTCATTAGCAATCAACCCTTCTTTCTCTTGGGCAATGAGCCCTCTGACAGTGAACCTATTGTATTCGATGTTGCAATTACTTTATATTGTGAGCTAATCCTCACCGTGGTTTTTCCCTTCTTGGTTTTTCTACATAAATCTGGTGTTCTAATGTGTTTGGATGTGTTTGCATTACTATTTCTCATGTTTACATTCTACTAATACATAATAAGGGTTTAATGGTTGTTAAGGATTTAAGGGCTAATGTAGATACAAATTTTAATGAGGGTTTTTGATATTTTAATATACAATTGATTCACCCCCCCCCTCTTAGTTGTCTTGTGCATTCAACAAAAGCTTAGGAGCTTGTCCCAAGGCCTAAGGACAATAATGTCATTGGAACCAAGTGGGTTTTTTGAAACAAGCTAAATGAGGATGGGGAAGTCACAAGGAACAAGGCAAGACTTGTGTTTAAAGGATATGCACAAGTTGAAGGAATAGACTTTGAAGAAAAATTTAGCCCTATTGCACAATTAGGGGCTATCAAAATGTTCTTAGCTCTTACAAGTTTCAAGAATTTTAAAGTTTATCAAATGGACATCAAATCAGCCTTTCTTAATGGAAATGTCAAAGAAGAAGTGTATATTGAACAACCTAAAGGATACATTCTATCAGAAAATGAGGATTATGTTTGTAGATTGAAGAAGGCTCTATATGGACTAAAGTAGTACCCAAGGGCTTCGTATTCAAGGTTAGACAAGTATCTTCAAGGGAAAGGATTCAAAAAAGGATTTGTGGATAGCAACTTGTATATTGAGAATGAAGGAGATAAGTTGTTGATTGTTGTGGAATGTGTCAATGACATCATTTTTGGGGACAACAGTGATAAGATGTGTTGTCTCTAGCATGCAAAAGGAATTTGAGATGTCCATGCTAGGTGAGTTATCTTTCTTTCTTGGGTTGCAAATTTCTTAGTTGGATAATGGGATCTTTATTTCTCAAACCAAGTATGTTAAAAAAATTCAAAATGGAAGATTGTAATCCAATAAGTACTCCTATGGTTACTGGTTACAATTTGAGAAAATATGATGATTCTCCTATAATAAATCAAACTATGTATAGATCTATGATTGGAAGCTTGCTATATCTAATATCCACAAGGCCTGACATTATGCAAACAGTTGGTTTGGTAGCACGATTTCAAGCAGCCCCAAAATAAATCCATGTAAATGCAGTCAAGAGAATATTAAAATATTTGAAGGGGACTATGGATTTTGGATTGTGGTGTCCAAGGGGTGAATACTTCACCCTTATAGCCTATATGGATGCGGATTGGGTAGGAAATGTTGATGATAGAAAGAGCACTAGTGGAGAAGCATTCTTTCTTGGAAATTTCCTTGTATCTTGGTTAAGCAAGAAACAAGCATTAGTTTCTCTATCTACAACAAAGAAAAAATATATTGTAGCAGCAACTTGTTGCACACAGGTTTTATGGATCAAACAGACTTTGAAAAATGTTAAGGTTGAGTGTGAGCATCCCATTCCCATACTTTATGATAATACGAGTGCCATAAACATATCAAGGAATCCAGTTATGCACTCCAGGACAAAGCATATTCTAATTAAGTAGATAATTTTTTAAGGGAGAAAGTATTTGAGCAACAAGTAATGTTGGAATATGTTGCTACAAAAGACCAGATTGCAAATATTTTCACAAAGCCTCTTCCAAAAGAGACTTTTGAGTACCTAAGGGAGAAATTGAGAGTGATATCACTCATCTATTCACTAAATTCTTAAAGGTAAGCATGTGTTCAATGGGAGTTATTCATTGTCTTATTTTTTTACCCTGAAAAGCCTTTTTCATTGATGTCAAATGGGAGGAGTAGAGTCAGGGGGAGTAATTCAGTCAGGGGGGATGTATGATCTTGTTACATTTCAAGATTGTTTCTTCATAGGGTTGACATCAATGAAAAAGGGGATATTGTTGGAAAAAGTGTTGTCATTGATGTCAAAGGTGGTCGACCCATAGAGGAAAGAAAAACTAGAAAAACCAATATTAAATGCTATTTTTGTGGGCCAACTTGTCCTGTTCTTGGTGCCCAATTTCTAGTAAATTTAGAAATTAAAATAAATAATTTTATTTTTATTTTGGGCTGACCTTCCCCCCTTGATTTGGGTGCCCACATTTGTAAAACAAATAAAAATTAATTTTTAATTGGCCGACCTGATGAGGATGAGCACCATACCTTGGTGAAAGAAAATAAAATAAATGAAAAGTTGCCTTGGTCGACCTGTATGAGGGGTTGTATCCATTGGATTAAGGGGTGCACTTGCATCTATAAAAAGGAGTTCATTTAGGGTTAAAATTATCAATCAATTCATTGAATATCATTCTCATTCAAGAAATTAATGAGCATACCTGAGAGAAGATCTAAGGAGCATAAACGACCAGATATTAATGAATATTGTTGTAGACTTATGAGTAGATATTATTGGTGAATTATTGGAGACCTTATGAGTAGAAATTATTGTAGAGGTGAGGCACCGACCACTCTAAGGCTCCAAGTCACAGATAGCCAAGAGAAGAAGGTTTCCCTAATCTACCTCAAGTAGGACACGTGTTTAGGAAAGTGTTATGATGCTTAAGGATAGAGAATGAAGAGCACTACCAATGCTTCTATCAATCTACTAACCCAAAAGTTATGTTTGGAATAAGAAATTAGGCTTATGGAACCCGGACTGTAACTCTATCAATTCTCTACCAGAGGATAGTAGCGCTCAATAGGAATGACGACACAACACGCTAGCATCTCATAAGTACACTGTTGTCCATACAAACAAATAGTGAAAAAGGGTAGTCGGAGACACTGAAAAACCTACTAAAATCTTAGCTACTGAGATTTGAAGTAATGAAAAAAGCAAGAAGTGATAGAATAACTAAAATACTTAAGAGAGATGCTATAAGAGATGACAAGAATGAGAAAGGTAAGGATTCAACTCACAAGAGGTCCAGTTCCCCTGCAAGCTCCACACAAACAAGTACCTACACACAGCAAAATGAGGAAAAATGTTGGGGTTATTTCGGGGCTTGCCACAGTCAAAACCCCACTTTGGTGTTCCCACCTCCACAGATAGCCAGATAGATAGAGAAATAGAAATGTGATAAAGAAATTATAGACAAAGAGAATATTGAATACTACAAAGAGTACCATGATACTCAAATCCAACAAAAATTCAATATTGAATGAACAATACCATCCTCAACTAGAGACACTCAAGGCCAATGAGAGGAATGCAAGATTACACTATGGAAAAGTCGACATGGCCATAGCGATGCCAAAGGAAGTATCGCAAGACACCAAGTTGCAACTTCTATGGTAGATGTGAAGAATGTTGGGGTGTTGGGATAATGAAGTTGATAGTGCAACAAGTAGCCAAGAAGTGTGAGAGAATTTAAGAATTGTGTAGAAGCTAACCAAGAATGTGTAGAGAGAACAATGAGAATGAGAGATAATCATTTCTAAGTGAATTTGGGAGGGGAAGAGTCATTCAAAGGTCGGTTGAAGGGTGCAGATATGTTAAACTTCAACCCCAATGGAGAATGTAACGCTTCTGCAAATTCCAAAGGTAAGAATTTGTTAGGATGACAACACACTAGGTAGACGTTTACGTGTTGCACACGTGTCCCTGATAGAATTTCCCCCACCGACACTATAAATAGGTGCCAAGTGGATGGAGTACGAATGGACGATGCAGAATTACATTGTCAGCTTTGATTTTTCTAAGGTGAAGGGTGTAAAAGGGGAACTTGCAAGGGGGTGCAAATTCACGCCTATACATTTTTCCCCTACTTTAGTGAACATGAGTGCTAATGAGTTTTCGGTAAAGTAGGTTGAAAGAGTTCCAAGAAAATATACTTGAACCATTGAGGAAGCAGACCGCAATCTAGCATGCTCGAAAGCATAGGATAGGAAAATGGCTCCACAAGTACTCAATCCTGAAGAGAGTTGAAAAAAGTGCACCAGAGGTCTGCAGATCAATGGTGAACAAATCCCGCAAGATGAAAGTGATTTATAAGTCCTTAGAATTTCAAAGAAGTTGCCTCCCAGGTGCTTAGTCTTGAGGAATCTTGATGTGAGAGGCCCTATAGAGTCTAATTGAAAAGCAACTTCACAGGCGCACCTGCAAAGCAACATGTTAATTCGTAGACAAAACATGTTAGATAACAAAAAGAAGCCATGTAGGAAGACAAGCAGATAGTCATGCAAATAGTCAATAATTGAAAGAAGAGATTTCAAAGGGATCCTTCAAAACCCCTTCAAAAGAAAAGGGGTCCACTCAAGGGAAATTTTGTTTGAAATTTGTAACATTTTTGAAAAGAGATTGAAGTTTTCGCCAATCAATTCAACATCAAGGAATCCTTTTGAAAGATTTCACTTCATCAAGGAATTCAAAAGGAAGACTTCCCCCTCGCAAGGGGAAAGTTAAAACTTTACCTGTAGGAAAAGGTGCTCCCTCCTCATAGGAAAGTTTCTCAAGTTCTCTCTTTATGAACTTATGATGAAGGAAAAATGTTTCGTTGGGGGTCCTTGTTAAGGAATGTGATTTTTTGAAAAATAGAGGTTTTCAAGAAGGGATTCATTGGCCACTTAATACACCTTTTGAAAATCAAAATAGTATGAGATCCCCCCCCTTAGAATGGTGTGTGCCAAGCACAAAGGCACATGAAATCCCAAGGAGAGAAAAGCAAGAATGGAAGTGATGTTGTGGCCCGCAAAACATAATGAGATATAACCATGGTAATGTTGTCACACACGCGAGGTGATGAGTCTGGTTTTTTGTTTAATTTTGGTAGAATTTATTATCTATTTGTCAAAATTGTCATGAACCTTTATGTTTGAATATTGATATTTCCTCAAAACCATAGGCATTGGGCATAATTTTATCTCTACAAATCTTTAATGACATTGACATGTTATATGGACTATCTATGTTAATTCTACATGTGGATTAATGAATGTTCTTTAAAGAGAGTCATAGATATGTGATTATTGTGCGTACTAATATTTCCATGCAGATATTATTTGAGGCCACTAGATTGAAAAGATTATGCCAATTGGTCATTCACCATAACAGCTAACAAAGTGGTCATGCAAAGGTCAACGAAGGGAATCATTCAAAGAGGTCGAAAGTGGGAGATTCCTCATGCAAACTGAGTTGTAATTTTCTTGTAAATTATCTTTATTGATGTTGAGTGAATATAAGTGTTACTGTTGTGCTAAATTTGTGTTGAGACAAGCATGTCTGACTAGATTCCATCCATGTGTAATTGCCTCTCCACTTTCTCTATTTTCCCTAAAGTGGCATCTTCCCAGTTCATGGAGTTGACCGCCTTGCTTAGTTAGTCGCTTCTTTTCCTATAAATAAGAGTCAGATGCTCCTTCTCACGAGGTTGCACGATCTAATGATGTACTTGCATTCTTATTTTTCAGCAATACAGTTGTACTGCTCTGTTGTACTCATGTTTTCCAATGAATAAGATGAAGTTATAAGTTTGTGCATATGAGTTTACATTAGCTTTAGAGGATACTCATCCATGGGGGCCCACTTGGTGAGCATTTCATCCTTAGTTTAGTTTAGTTTAGTTATTACTTTCTTTTTTGTAATTAGTTAAGAATCTGGCACTGACTGTTCCTACAGCCACTAGAATTCCATTTTGTGACTGTTCCTGCAGCCAAAGCAGACAGAGTAGTTTCTTGTTTGTTTTCTCATATTTTCATTTATTTCATGCATTTTAGCTTAGCATAGTTGTTGGTTGATGTTCAGTACTTATGTTATTTCCTTCTAAACAATTTACCTTCAACATTATGTTTTTTTTAGTTGTAGAATGAATATGGCTACTTGGGATCCTTAGTGCACATACTGTGCTGACCCATTTCAAGTTGACATCCCTAGGTTGACAAGTTAAATGCACCTTCACGATGATTGAATGGCCAACATTTTTGGCACTGTTGTTGGGGATGGTGTCAAACTAGGGAGTTTTTTGGAGTCACTGGTTGTTTTCTTCTTGTAGTATTTCTAAAAGTTTTTCTTAGTACACCCCTCATTTAAGAAGTAATGACCTCCCTTATTTTTTACCAATTCTTTGTGTGAGCTGGCTAATAGTGAGTTCATACTGCATGCATAGAGGAAGGAGAAGAGATGCTTATGGGAGATTCCTTCCTAACAATCCTGATCCATTCTAGCTAATTGAATATCAGAACCTACCAAGAGAAGAAGAAGAATAAGATCCACACCCATTTGTTGATGCATTTCCTGATCTGACTAGCTCTGAAGTTTCCTCTGAAGACCAAAATCAGCTTGAGAATCCCTTCGCTTTGGAACTACATCAAGTAGGCATGGGTGATGCAAATAGAAATAGACCTAACCAACCGGCTTTTCCTTTCCCCATTGCTCATCATAATGAAGTAGACAACCTCAAAAATATCCCTGCTTTAGTCCTTCCCAAGTTATATGAACTTGTCACAGAAGATCCTGATACCTTCTTGTTTGAATTTGATATACTCTGCAGGAGTTATGACTATACCATCGATGCCCATAGACTTAAGCTATTTCCTACCACTATGAAAGAAGTTGTATTAAGATGGTTCATGAGCCTAGGTAGAGATATTGTGGAGACATGGGATGACATGAAGACAAAATTCCTTGATAAATACAAGGAGTCTTTGCAAGGGCAGTGACATGAGAGGACGTGACATTTTTATGATGCAGCAAGAGGATGAGAGACTGGAGGATTACATTGCAAGGTTTATGTTTTGCCTACAAAAATCTCCACACCATACACTCAATGAAGACTCACAAAAGTTGGTTTTCCTGAGAGAAATTAATGGTAGTTGCACTGATGCCTTGGACCTGATGGAAGGAGGAGATATCTCCCAAGTTCCTTGGGAGGATATCAAGAAGATATGTCAGAACTACTCTAGGGAAGCTTCAAAGAAAGGGAGAGCTTACCAATCTTCCATGGGTAAGTCATCTACCAATGGAGTTTCAAGAATGGAAATTACTCATTTGCTAGCAGACTTTAAGCAGGACATTATAAACAATCTAGCTACTCAACTGGATGCACTTCAGGCCAAGAAGAAACAAGAGGAGGCAAAGGCAACATTGGCAGAGTATTGCCCCCATTACAGATAAAAGAAGGACTACAGATGCAAGATGGTAGCTAATATTGAAAGCAAGCAGATTGCACTCAAGTTCAAGCCAATTCATATTAAAGAAGATCAAGTATACTATGTTGCAGAAAGGAGGCCTTGGGCTCCAAGACAAGGTATGCCACCAAATCCACTCACTTTTGTTGGTCCATATTTCAATTCTTTTTCATCTAGTAACCAATGGCAACCCCCATATCTATCCAACTATGGAGGATATCCACCACAACCTTGGAGTAACCCTCCAAATACCTAGCCTAATCATCAAAACTCTCCACCCCAATGGCAGCAACCTTAGGGGAATTGGTAGCAGTTTCAAGGAAATTGGCAGCAAACAAATCAATAGAGGGGAGGATAGCAATGGCCAAACTAGCCAAATTGCTACATACAGCCACCTTCTCAACCCCAACAACCTGCTATAATGCCTCCTCCAGCTAATTCAAGCTCAAATCCACCTAAACCTACTCAACTACAAGCTTATTCCACACCCAATCCAAATAACAAACCACAATAGCAACCTATATACTCTGCTAATTCAAATCAATTCCCTGCATATGTTGTGAGTGTGAGTGAAATCCACTTGCATTCAGGAACTAATATACCAGCTCCTTCCACACCCATTATCACTGAGCTTCTTGTGGAAGAAGAGGATCCTTTGAATACCCCCATTCAGCCTAGTGCACCTAAAAATCCTAAACCAATCCCAGTCAAGCACACTGAACAAGAACCACCATTTCCTTAGAGATTGGAAGTTGCCAAGAAGAAGGAAGAAAAGGAGGCCACAAATTTTGACATTATAGATCAATTGAAGCATATATGTGTCTAGATACCCCTATTTCATGCCATAAAAGATGTTATGTTCTATGGCAAGGCAATCAAGGAAGCATGCCTTAAGAAACCAGGAAAAAAGAAGAAAGACCCCACTACGATTCATGTGGTGGTATAGCTAGTTCACACCATGCTTATGAAAGTGATTGTCCCTAAGTACAATGACCTAGGTAGTCATACGGTAGGAGTTTTTATAAATGGGATTCAGATAAAGAATGCTCTGATTGACTTGGGAGCAAAAATAAATGTAATGACTAAGGATATCCTACAATAACTAAATGTTGCAAGCATGAGACCTACTCCTATTGTCCTACAGCTTGCTGATAGTTCTATTGTTAAGCCTGATGGTATAGTAGAGGATCTTCTGGTAATTCTAGACTAATGGGAGTACCCAACAGATTTCATGATTCTCTCTCCTAAAGCAACACCAGATGGGTATCCCTTTATTCTTGGAAGCCCATGGCTAGCAACAACAGATGCATATATTGGATGCAAGACATGAGACATGACCATTTCTGATGGAAAGAGCACCAAAAATATTTCTCTTTATCCTCCTGCTCAACCATCCCATGATGAGGATAATCTCGTATGGCCACATGTTGGTGAAGAGGCCGAGGAAGTTAATTGTGTGGTGCAACTTATGATGTTAGGAAAAATCTCTTTCATGTAGCTTCAAGATGAAGATGAAGTATTGGCTAACATCATTCAAAATCATTCTAAAGTGGAGGAAGCATCATCTTCTCATTCTACTATTCCAATCAGGACACTTCTACCTACTCTTCCTACAGTCGTTCTTCCTATAGACACACTTCCTGCAGCCACTCTTCCTGTAATTGTTCTTCCTACAGCTGAACTTCCTACAACAACAGGTATGTCCCATACATTGCTTCCATATGAACTCAAGGTACCATGTGTTAATGAAGAAACTATGATAGATTTAACTACACAAGCACAGGTGTTAGAAGGAAAATATATGAATATTAATAGCAAACTGAATGAAGAAGAATAATTGTTGTTGGCGAACTTACTATGGACCCACCACCATGCATTCGCGTGGGATGATTATGAGATGAAGGGATTGGACCCTAATATTTTCACTCGCATAATTTATATTAGAGATGATTGCACCCCAATTAGATAGCCACAAAGAAGAATTGACCCTGAACTAAGAGAAATTGTAAAAGGAGAACTGCATAAATTGCTAGATGCAAGATTTATCTACCCCATTTCAAATAGCCAGTGGGTGTCTCCATTGGTGATTATGCCTGAGAAAGGAGGGAAATGGTGAGTTTGTGTTGATTACAGGGAACTTAATCCTGCCACCAAAAAGGACCATTTTCCTTTACCCTTCATAGATCAAGTTTTGGAATCACTTGCAAGAAAACAATACTTTTTATTTTCTAGATGGACTCAATGGCTATAACCAAATCCAAATTGCACCTGAGGACCAGGAGAAGATCACCTTTACCTATCCATGGGGAACCTATGCCTACTCAGTACTTCCATTTGGCTTATGCAATGCAACTGCAACTTTTAAGAAGGAAGTCATTAGCATATTTTCAAACATTTCTCATGATTGCATGGAAATTTATATGGATGATTTCACCACCTATGGTGTTGATTTCAATGAAGCATTGGAGAATCTCAGGAGAGTCTTACAGAGATGTGAAGATTGCAATCTCCCTTTAAATACTAAAAAGTGTTTTATGATGATGCAGGAAGGTGTAGTTCTTGGACACTACATCTCTCACAAAGGAATTCAAGTAGACCCTACAAAGATTGAGGTGATCACAAATCTGCCCACACCTGCAAAACAAAAAGATGTTAGGAGTTTCTTGGTACATGCAGGCTATTATAGGTGGTTCATCAAGTATTTCAGAAAAATAGGAGCACCATTGTATACTCTTCTCACCAAAGATGTTGAATTTCAATGGACATAAGACTGTGACAAAGCATTTTCTTATTTGAAGACAACTTTGACTCGTGCTCTTGTACTCAAAGGACCTAATTGGGAGCTTCCTTTTCACATCCATACAGATGCATCAGACTATGCCATAGAAGCAATTTTAGGACAAAAAGGAGTTATTGAAAATGTCATTTATTTTGTCAGCAAAAACTTGCATGGAGTTGAATTCAACTATACAGTGACAGGAAAAGAAATGTTGGCAGTGATCTATGCCCTAAACAAATTCAGGAATGACATAATAGGACATCAAATCTTTGTGCACACCGATCATGCAACCATTAGATATCTCATGAATAACCCCTTGATCACAGGTAGGTTGGCAAGATGGTCATTGTTGATGCAAGAGTTTGACATAACCATTGTGGATAAACTAGAGAAGGCCAATGTTGTTGCAGATTTTCTTTCAAGGTTGACTACATTAGAAGACAATCAAGCCATATGTGCCTCTTTCCCTGATGAGCATTTATTTTCCATTAATGTGCAAACACCCTGGTATGATGACATAGCTAATTATTTAGTCACAGGGAGAGTTCCTCCTCACTTCTCTCCAAAAGAGAGAAGGGTACTCATTGAAAAATATTTTCTTTTTTCATGGATTGTTGGATGTTTGATTTATATTGGACTAGACCATGTCATGAAGAGACGTGTGAGAGAAGATGAGACATATGATATTTTGCATGCATGCCACAATGAACCATGTGGAAAACATTTTATAGCCAAGAGGACAACAATGAAGATTTTGAACACAAGATATTTCTAGCCAACACTCCACAAAGATGTAGGAAGGTATACAAGAAAATGTGATCGATGCCAAAGGATAGGCAAACCAACCAAATCTGATGAGATTCCACTTTTCCCTTAGGTAGTAATCATTCTATTTGACAAATGGGGACTAGATTTTGTAGGACCCATCGATCCTCCATCAAATGGTAAGCCTTATATCTTGGTTTGCACTGATTATGTAACTAAGTGGGTAGAATTTAAGGCCATGAAGCATGCAAGAGACAATAAGGTTGTTGAATTTCTTTATGAGGATATTTTCACAAGGTATGGAGTTCCAAGAGAGATAGTGACTGAACAAGGGGCTCAATTCACATCATCCCTTGTTGAAGCACTGGTCAATGAGTACAATATAAGACACATGAATTCTACTCTTTATCACCCCCAGGCCAATGGCCAAGTTGAGGTGACTAATAGGAATATTAAATCCATCTTGACCAAAATAGTGGTTGTTCATAAAAAGGATTGGGAAAACAGGTTGCCAGAAGTTGTTTGGGCCTATAGGACAACTTGGAAAACAACTACAGGCTTCACTCCATTTGAGTTTTTGTATGGAAAGATAGCTATGATGCCCATTGAATTTGAACATAAGACTCTTAGGACTACAGTAGACTTGGGGGATGGATATCTCTGAGGCACAAAAAAATAGAATCCTACAGCTGAATGATTTGGATGAGATGAGGAGAGTAGCCTTGCATCACACAGAGGTAGTGTAGAATCAAAGAATCGGGTAACATGATAAATTCATCAAGGACAAGAAATTCCAACCAGGAGATTGGGTCTTGCTCTATGATTCAAGATATTGAGATAATGTAGGGAAATTGCAGACAAAGTACCTAGGACCATATGAGGTTGTTGAAGTATACCCCAATGGTGTTGTTCAGCTCACTACTATTGACCTAATCAGATTTAAGTTGCTTGTCAATGGTCATCACCTTAGATTGTATCACAAGTTAACTTCCAGAGAGGAGTTCTTGCAGTAATTCACTCAGCATGCAACACCCGATCAGCTTCCTACGGCCGAGGGAAGTGGATCATCATCTTTAATTAAAACAAGTGAGTCAAATATCTATAATTTAATTCAATTTGACAACATCCATCCTGAGCAGTAAATTAAAATCATCATACTTAATAAATATCCATCCAAAAATCATCTACCACTTTTAATATATATAAATTGACAAGTCAATACTGATAAGATCATCATCATATATAACTAAAACAAGTGAAAGTCAAATATTCCAATACATAAAAAACATGTCAAAATGATACATGCAGTCCAACAATCGACATAAGTGAAAATGATACATGTACAAATGATATAAATAAAATTGATAAATTATGTAACTCAAATTGATACAAGTCAAGATGATACATGTCCAAATGATATAGTGAAAATGATACATGTCAATATGATACAACTCAATAATATAGTGGCAGGTCAGGAAAATGATAAAGCATTGATAGTAACGAAAGAGTCATCATAACGATACATCGCAATGATCCATGATGTAGTCTATGATCATGAATGTCACCTAAGTTACTATCACCAACTATCTCATCATCATCATCACCATCATGGTCATCATCATCGTCCTCGTTGTCATCATCATTGTCATCAGCCTTGGTGTCTTCCATATTTGCGTCATCATCATCCTCTGTCATGTGATTTGTACTGGTAGAAGTAATATTCTATGGATCTATATCATGTTGAGGATCATCTGGATATTCTAGAAGACTCGTGTTCTGCAAAAAAAAAAACATTTAAAATGAAAAGTTATTATTTATTTCATGCAATAATTTATTTTTCTGTTATATATCTAATATTACAACATATGAGACGAAACCATAATCATATTACATCGTATCAAAGTGCACATACCATAATAAAATTTCAAAAAAGTTACAACTAATACTGGTGAGTCAGGACAAACTTCATCTTTCAAAAACAAAGCCAATTAGGCTAGAAAACTTGTGGATTAGGCTAGCATTTGGTGGAAAAGGAAGAAAGATGACTGGAACTCTAGAGGCCCACCATAATGGATTTTAGTATCCAACCATGAGAGCAGAAGAGAGAGCTGATATCATGTATCAAAACATTAAGCATGCATTCTTCTAGCCAGCGGAGAAGGAGATTATTACTTTTCTTCATTTTCATTTGCATAACCATATCACGATGTGGGAACCAAGAAGACCAAGGATGTTCAGTTTTATGTGGAGGTAATGGATGTGGTCCAAACTTTAGGAGGGGAAAGAAGGGAAATGTATGATCCTAATGAAATTGAGGAAGAACAACAAGAGAGGGACAGGAAAAATAAAATCAATATAGAGTTTCAAGGATTTTTCAAGTGAGTAATAGAGCTATGGGAGTAGCCTCATCTAAAATATTTTGAACTAGAGTTTGATATACCATTTAGAGATCTTGATTTTCATGGAGTTCCTTTCAAAGCCTCTGATTTTATTGTTTCTACAGTAAACTATTTGGTAGAGTTGGTGGAATTACCTTTCATAGTAATCACTATTAGTGAGATTGAGATTGTTAACCTTGAGAAAGTAGGACTTGGGAAAAAGGAATTTAATATGGCTATTGTTTTCAAAGACTTCAAGTGGGATGTACTCTGCATTGACACCATTCCTCAATCTTCACTTGATGGCATCAAGGAATGGTTGAACTCCATGGATATAAAGTATTATGAAAGCATAATGAACTTGAACTGACAGCCAATTTTGAAGACTATTACTAATTATCCAGATAAATTTATTGAAGATGGTGGTTGGGAATTTTTGAATATGGAAGCTAGTGATTCTGATTCTGATAATTCAAAAGAGTCAGATCAAGGATATGAACCCTCTAATGTAGAAGAGGAATCAGAATCAAATTTCATGTAGCCACCATCAAGAGTGCTATAAGCCAACAAGATGGAGGGAATTCTTATATAAGGATAATTTTCAATGTTGCAGGTACCAACTTTAATGCCAACTACAATTGCAACATTGAAATTCCCTAGCAGTATTTATGTTACGAAAATTTCCTTTAGATGCAAGGATTCAAAGCACATCAACCATGTGGTACAAATGATTAAATCCCAGAGACGATCTGTAGCAATGAAAGAGCCTGAAAAGGCAAGAGAGCTACACTAGTCACTCAAGAGAAACTTCAACTTTCAAAAACAAAGCCAATTAGGCTGGCAGACGTGTGGATCAGGCCAACATTTGGTGGAAGAGGATGAAATATGACTGGAACTCTAGAGGCCCACCATAATGGATTTTGGTACTCAACCATGAGAGAAAAAGAGAGAGATGATATCATGTATCAAAACATTAAGCATGCATTCTTCCAGCCAGCGGAGAAGGAGATGATTACTTTGCTTCATTTTCATTTGCATAACCATATCATGGCATGGGAACCAAGAGGACCAAGGATTTCCAATTTTATGTGGATGTAATGGATGTGGTCCAAACTTTAGGAGGGGAGATCCCAATGTCTGCCAAGAGGCATAAAGTCGGATGAATTAAGTTCACCTACATGTCTGCCAAAGTTTACTTCCAATTTTTATGACTGTTTTTCTTGACTATCAGAGAAGAAACTTCAGCTTTCAAAAACAAAGCCAATTAGGTTGGCAGACGTGTGGATCAGGTCAGCATTTGGTGGAAGAGGATGAAAGATGACTGGAACTTTGGAGGCCCACCATAATAGATTTTTCTATTCAACCATGAGAGTAGAAGAGAGAGTTGATATCATGTATCAAAACATTAAGCATGCATTCTTTCAGCCAACGGAGAAGGAGATGATTACTTTGCTTCATTTTTATTTGCATAACCATATCATGGCGTGGGAACCAAGAAGACCAAGGATGTCCAGTTTTATGTGGAGGTAATGGATGTGGTCCAAACTTTACAAGGGGAGATCCTGATGTCTGCCAAGAGGCATAAAGTCAAATGAATTAAGTTCACCTACATGTCTGCCAAAGTTTACTTCTAATTTTTATGACTATTTTTCTTGACTGTTAGAGTTTACTTACAAATTTGAAATTTCTTTCTGGTCATTTTGATGAGGATATATTCAACCAATGTGTAAGCACCTTTTGTTTGTATCACAAGCATCTGTTCATTGCAAGAATTTTGATTATCTATGGTCTATAGCTATGTTGTCTCACTTATTAGATCTTCTATTTCAATGTTTTCTATGGCCTTCTCTGTTTGAGGTAGCACCTAAAAATCCTACCTCCTTTCCTTAGCTGAGAAGTGGATTTGAATTTGGAAATACTGCACTTTAAAACTAGCTATGGTTTAAGGAGAGCTATTCTAGCTTTTTTGTTGACACCCTCAACCTTCAACAAGGACTTAGATGCATGGACCAAAATGCAAGCTTTCAAACTTAGATTTGAATGTGCACAATTTGATTATGGTTTTCATAGGTAGTTGTCTTTACATGACTATTCTAGATTGTCAATACATGTAATAGTTACTACATCTTTATCAATTTTGGCTACCCTTATTCAAAATACCTTGGCCTTTAGACTCAATACAAAGTTGTGCATTGTTATTCCATATTTGTAACATGTAGGACATTTAAGGGGTACAACATATAGAAATTAAGTACTGTCATCCAAGGAAAAATTACAGACGGTGTATCAAGAACAACAGAAAATGCTTTTATTAGGGTTAATGCTTTCTTCCCCCACATTGATATTTTCCCCAAAACATGTTTTTTTTTTTTTATTATTTCAACGCATCTCAAAATTTGATGTATTGATTAACATTTGTTACACATTTCAGCTGTTTATGCAAATGATGCATATATGTTAACTTGATCAGTGTTGTTACTTCGGTAGTTTGACTTCTATGACAACCAACCATTAGGCCATTGTGTGCAGGAGCACGTTTGTGTTTTTAGTTAGTTTTTTTGGATAGCTCTATTGGGTGTTGAGGACATTCCATTTATCTTTTTAATGTTATGAATTCAGAGTTTTAAGGATTTGTCAAGTGAGTAAGGGAGCTATGGGAGCAACCTCATCTAAAATATTTTGAACTAGAGTTTGATATACCATTTAGAGAGCTTGGTTTTCATGGAGTTCCTTTCAAAGCCTCCGCTTTTATTGTTCCTATGGTAAACTGTTTAGTAGAGTTGGTGGAATTACCTTTCTTAGTAATTGCTATTAGTGAGATTGAGAATTGTTAACCTTGAGAGAGTATGACTTGGGAAAAAGGCATTTGATATGGCTATTATTTTCAAAGAATTCAAGCAGGATGTACTCCGCATGTACGCCATTCCTCAATCTTTGCTTGATGGCATCAAGGAATGGCTGAACTCCATTGATATAAAGTATTATGAAAGTAGAATGAACTTGAACTGGCAGCCAATTTTGAAGACTATTATTGATGATCCAGATAAATTTATTGAAAATGGTGGTTGGGAATTTTTGAATATGGAAGCTAGTGATTTTGATTCTGATAATTCAAAAGAGTTAGATCAAGGATACAAACCCTCTGATGTAGAAGAGGAATCAGAATTAGATGAGGAAGGTTCAAAAGATGAATCTCTTGTGGAGTTAGAGGAGGATGATGAAGAAGAAGAAGATTCTGAAAAGGAGGAAGGTAAAACATGGGATGAATTAGAAGTCGAAGCCAGAAATGTAGATAAGGAAAAAGGAGACGAGTCTGACAGTGAAGAGGAAAGCGAAAGGTAAAATCTCAGGGAAGGGGCACCTGATATTAGAGATTCAAGAGGAATGCTGCCAAGAGGCATAAAGTCGGATGAATTGAGTTCATCTACATCCTTCTACTATTTATTCATGCACATAAACGGTCATCTTGTAATCATAAGATTTGAGCTATATTTTCTCATCCTACGCATCAATAAACAACTCAACACAAGAGATGCAAATTGACATATTAACACAACAATATCCAACTAAGTTATTGAAACTCAACTATTGATACCTCGTTCTCCATCCAAATTAAAAAATCATTCCACTTTTTTTTTTGTAACATATTCTTTTCAAATTGCTTTGGATGGTGGCCATATTTCTCCTCCTGTCAAAACATGGCACATGGACTAGTTAAACTAATTAATATGCAATCATTTACTTTTTCCAAGGAAATAAAAATATATATCATTTAACATATTAAATATACTTACAAATGTACAGATCAAGGCTTGTAAACCTTTCTGGCCACTGTGATGTGTGGCACGAAGTTTCTCAAGCCTAGCCTTGGAGGCTTTGTCCTGAAACATATACTAATTCAATTTAACTATGCACAAATAAAATTTAAATATCATTTAATAAATTTGATATAATCTCATTAGAAAATTCAAATACCTGCGTGCTCTCCTCACCGGACTTCCTCTGTGCATCGAACTTCTCATATGCTTTTACAAGCTCTTTCCATACTTTCACACTTACATCAATTGGCCTTATTTTCTGCCTTAGCTCAAGAGGGGTTTTTTTTATCTTCTTTATTTGGTTGCATCGAAATCTCTTGCAGTTTTGAGACATTTGTAGCTTTATCTTCTTTACAGACCAACCTGTGCCAAAATCAGTCTTCGTGTCATGGATAACTAAATTTTTTAGTTGCATGGGTATCTATGAGAATGGAAAATGTAGATGGTCTTTAAACCATTGAAGGCATAATTCCTCCAACCTATTCACAAACATTTTCCCAGCATTCGTCATTCAGACTTCCCCTAAAACCACCTCGTATTCTATCTTTGTAGCTACCAATGCAAGATTGATAACATGGTGTGGTTGAAGAAGTCTGTGTCCTAGGAGTGGCTGGGAAGGAAGAATTTGCTCCTTGTTCCACATTCTTAGAGTTTACTGTCACTGATTTCCTCCTAGATCTTTTGTTCAATCCAGGACTAGTTGGGAATCAATTGATTCCCTTTGACACAATTGATTTGTTTGCAATGTTTGCGAGGCATTACCAAATTATTTTTCTATGTATCTGGCAAGTGTTGTCCAGTCCACATTAACCAATTTGTTCACAGCCTCTACCCCCAATATGGAAGCCAATTCCTCTTTATCTTTATTAGTCTCATGTCCCTATAAATATATATAAATTATAAAAAAATTAAAATTACAATTCCTCTTTATCTTTTTCAGTCTCATGTCCCTATATATATATATATATTATATTTCTTTGAAATTTTGAAATAAAAAACTAAAAACTAAAATTCAAAGAAACAAATGAGACATTTACAAATCTATAAATTGACAATGAATTACCTCATTGTGGCCAGAGTCTGCTGACAATGCTTGCTTCCTTCTATTGCTTGACATTTTGAGGCGACCTAGGGCAAATTATTTTCGTCCAGTTTTGGGAGGCAAACGAAGTACACACTGTCAGGTATGAAATTTTTCATCCAGTTTGTAGTATGAAAGTTTTGTTTTGTGGGAAAATATGTTTGCTAGGTTTGCTTAGTGTTGATAACCTAGGGAAAATATGTTTGTTGGGTTTGCTTAGTGTTGATAACCTTATCATGAAAACTCTTTCATAATGCAATCTTGCACGAATTTGTCATGGCATCGGTGACTATGGCGCAATTGGGAAAAACCAAGAGGTTTCTACATTTATTTTCAGTAGTTGCTCAGCAGTGACTGACCCAATTCCTAGATTTGCCAAGCAGTTCACTATTTCCTTGATACCCAAGTTAGGGAAAGAATACGAAGGCATCCTGGCTTAATGCTATAATATTTTGAGCCAAACCTCAAATGGGTAGGGTAAATTTTTTTGTTGGTTTATCAAAGGTTTTACAATTTATAATGATGGGACAATTTAGAGGTTGGCTAGATAGGTTAGACCATGAACCAGTAAACAATCACAAATTCAACCAAGAAAAAAAAATTGTAACCTTACCTATGGTTTCACAAACTAAATCGAATTTCTCATCAGTTGCTGGTAGCACCCTGCTCTCTTCCTTCACATGACGTTTTTCCCTTTTTTTTCATCTAATTTCTTCCTTCACGCATCATTTTTCCTTTTTATGTCATTTGATTTCTTCCTTCACAGGGGAAATTTTTTAAATTTTCACTTTTGATTTAGTAGTCAGCACTTTAGTCAGCGTTAGTTAATGCCAACTTTTGTGCCAACTTTTGGCCGTAATGTAATCTATTTGGGGTGCCAAGTGCACCTAATTCAACGCCTATCATTGTTGTATAGTGACTATTTTCATTGTTGTGTATCACAGGATTCAAAGTGTTGGAAATAATTCCAATTCCTGCCTTGTTTTTGTGACCATTGTTGTCCCGTGGCTCCTTCATCAGCTCAGTGTGGTAGTGTGGTTTTTACCGCGGTCCCACAAGGTGCTTCATCCTTCTCGGTGATAGTGCAGTGAAAGCTTCTATGCAGCACACAAGTCTTCCTTCTATTCCTGGCAATGTTGCGATGACTCCTGCAAGTCTTCTACCATTGTTGTGTGGTAGTGCAGTGACCACCACTATCCTACAGCTCCCTCATTAGCTCGGTGCGGTAGAGTGGTTTTACCATGGTCCTGCAAGTTGCTTCTTCCTTCTCAGTGGTAGTACGGTGAAAGCTTCTATGGCAAAAATTTTATTCATAGAGGAGGCCATGGAGAGAGGATGTGGGCAGCGTAGAAATATTAATTCACTAAGAGGAAAGTGGGTGGAAATAGATGAGACAACGGAATCTGTAGATACAATAGAGGTAAGAAGAGAAAGCAACCTCAACCAAAGGATGAAGGTGTTTATGAATTCACAAATGCTACAACATAGAGGAGATATCAATATGTCAAATATATGACTAAAGTGAAGTTTTGTGTTGGATAGCATACTCGTTGAAATGATATAATTGGTGTACTAAACATTATTTACTATGTTGTGTATTATAGGGGCGAGATGATGTAGGAATTTAAGTGAACTCCTCAAACCCCCCAGAATCACCTGCAAGACAAAACTTCCACAAGAGAGAAATGGCAGAAAAATCATGCTATGATTAAGATGCAAGGATGTCAAATTGATTATGCCATGACATGACTACAAATGTACAAAATGCTTGAATAAATAGGCATGAAGGAAAACCTAAAATGCAAGAGATGTTTCCATGTGTCTTGATCTGACAACATGTGACAACATGTGAACCCTATCTAGATGATTATTAAATGTTGAGATAAGTTCTAGAAGGACAATTCATCTTCTAGAAGGAATCTTATCACACCAAACAAGGAAGGGAATATAATCCCATTTATTAAATGATTGCAACCTAGGACTAAATGATTTATGACCTAAGTTAACTTATGCTAGTGTAATAATTAATTAATTAATTAATTACACCAACACCCCCCCATAAGTGCAACTTAGGGAGGAAAATGCAATGATTATGCAAGATGATGATGGGTCCCGGCTACGAGGCCATGTTAGGTACCCATGTACATGATAGATGCAGAAAATCTTCCACAACCGGAGAAAAAGGGGAAAACCTAGTAGGAACAAAACCCCTCTCCAAAAAGGAGATGAAAAAGCAGAAAAATGTGAGAAT
This sequence comes from Sequoia sempervirens, assembly GCA_007258455.2. Lineage (NCBI taxonomy): Eukaryota > Viridiplantae > Streptophyta > Pinopsida > Cupressales > Cupressaceae > Sequoia > Sequoia sempervirens. Next base: position 84,338 of record VDFB02014735.1, on the reverse strand, counting down.
GGGAAGGATGGAGGACTCTCAAATACCCCCCAAGTACACCATTTGTCACATGGATACAATATATTTTCCCCCCATAGGGAGGAGATAGAGATGCTTCCCATTCCGGATAAGAACTGAAGGAAGGATGTATGCTGATGATGATGTCTTTGAACTCTACTCAAATGTCGCCTTGCCTGAAAATCAAAAAAATATTTGGATTTTTTGGGAAAAAATTTTCTATAGTATCGGAAAAAATTAATCTAGAGCAGGGCGACTTGGTATTTAAATTATCAGTCGGCAGAATTATTATTTTTCCGCAAGCTTAAGTTTTTACTTCGGTAGGCATACAAAGTTCTATCGGCATTTTTTTAATTTTTTAATTGCAAATATTGCAATATTCAAAAATTATTTTGCCGTTGGTTTTCCACCGACCAGCCTGCAGACTCTGTCGGCCCTGTCACATCGGTGACCTTCGCCGACATCATCTGTCGGACACTGCTCCCGCCGTTCATTTCTCGGCCACCGTTTGTTCCCCGGCGACCGCAGATCTCCCACAAACTACCGATCTTCGGCCTCCACCGCTTGTCGTCGGCCATCGCTCACCAACCGCCGATCGCAGGCTCCGCTCCGACCGCTCGCGCCCCGGTCCTATCCGTGACTGAGGGCCCTGACTTGCTCCTGAGCGGTGTATTCTCCTCCCGGTCGCGCCACCATCGCTCCACCCATCCCGCTGCTCCGACGCCACCTGCTCGATGAAAGTTTTTTTTTAAACTGAGCACGCCGCCCACGGTCACATCAGCGACCAAGGGCAGAAATTTTTTTGCCCTAGTGTGCTACCTTTTTGCACCTATTTAGCTAGTGATAATTCAAATTGCAATTTTTTTCCGAGGGCCATATCTTCGTGCCACGATATCAAAAATTTGCAAACAAGATATCGACGGAAAGAGAATTCAGAACACTGTCCAGTGGTGCCATCCATTTTGTAGGATTTGTCTACTATAACTTTCTACAGTCAACTAAAGTCAACCCTCCATTCTGGACTCAAAAGCACACATCTTTGCATCAGATTGTCAGATTTTGGTGATTCCAGTGGCATTCAAGAGATATTTCAGTGCATTTTTTTATCAGTCCAGTCATCTTCTTTGGTTTCAGCTCCAAGTATCTTTTTTTTTTTGTTTTTTTATTCTTGGACATCCTGAAGATTGAAGAAGAATTTGTTGATCTCAGAGGCATATTCTCAGTTGCATATCTATTTGGAAGTCTTTATTTGATGTTGAAGGTCATTTGTCTTTGTTTTTTGTGGAGAAATTTCGTTATGGGGCTTGCATATTATTCTCCTTTGGTTATGTTGCACAAGGGTAACTATTCACAATGGCGAGATGGGATCTGCCACCATCTTCATTCACTTGATTTGTTGCCACATCTATTTGGTATAGTTCCTCATCCAAGTGAAGGAATTATGGAATTTGCTTGGAGTTGCAGCAGGTACACTGTTTTGGAAATTCTTGCGATGCAAGTTGATTCTAATGTTTTGAATGATATTGATCATTGTGATTGTCCTCACATCCTTTGGATTAAACTTTGGGAGATCTATGGAGATTCAGACACTCCACCATTCCTTGATGATCATGCTTCAGAATGTCATTCTTCAGATCAAGTACCCCATGATACTATTGTTGTGCAGGAAGTTGATTACCTTGATCTTTCCGAAGAGGTTGACAAGGTCCCTTTCCGTGCTTCTTCTTCATCAGAGACAATTGGTATCCCTTCACATTCAGTGATTCCTTGTCCAGAATCATTGATTGAGGCTTCCACTATCATCATCGATCAGGACACATTCAGTTTTTCAGACTTGACATCACATGATGGCTTTGTTTCAAGTATCATTGCCTTGGCCACTTCTACAGGTTTGGAGGACATTCTTGAGGGGGTATCACTCCTCTATTCAGATTTGGCTTTGGAGAGTTGTTTTGAGTCTCCTCGTTCCTTTGTCTCAACCTTGATTGGGAATTCAGAGACTACATTGGAGGCATTGTTTCTCTTCAGAGATTTCATATCCGAGACTTCTTCCCTGCCATTTCATTCAGGACTTGAGGTTTCTTCTTCATCTACCATTGGATTTGCTTCAGACTTCCTTCAGTGGTTTTGAGGAAACTTCATTCAGGGGGGGCTATCAAGTCTCCATCACATCCATCATATCCATTTTATCTTTGTCTTTGGATATTGTTCAGCATTAGTTTCTGCATCGTCCTGATTTGTCACCCTCTTCATTGTTTGGGAATATGGCATCTTCACTATTAGGCAAGGAGACACTTGAGCAGAGTTCAAAGACATCATCATCCATGTTCATTCTTCCTTCCTTCAATTCCTATCCGGAATGGGAAGCATCTCTCCACTTGTAGTTGGTTTTGTTTCTTCCGAAAGGGAGACAAGTTGTTTGTCGGCATTGGATCTTGTTTTGTCTTTAGACACTTACCTTTCTTGCAGGTGATCTTATTTTCTGGGGGGGCTATATAGTCTCTCTCTTTCCTCCCTATGGGGGGGCTTTTGATTATATTGTATCCATGTGACAGATGGTGTACTTGGGGGATATTTGGGAGTCCTCCATCCTTCCCATTCTCACATTCTTTCTTTTCATCTCCTTTTTGGAGAGGGGTTTTGTTCCTACTAGGTTTTCCCCTTTTCTCTGGTTGTGGGAGATTCTTCTGCATCTTTATGTACATGGGTACCTAACATGGCCTTGTAGCCAGGGCCCATCATCATCTTGCATAATCATTGCATTTTCCTCCCCAAGTTGCATTTATGGGGGGGTGTTGGTGTAATTAATTAATTAATTATTACACTAGCATAAGTTAACTTAGGTCTTGTATTTAATCATTAAGTCCTAGGTTGCATTATTAGATAAATCATTTAATAAAAGGGATAATATTCCCTTTCCTAGTTTGTGGGATAAGATTCTTTCTAGAACTTATCTCATCATTTAATGTTCTTCACCATTAGGGTTCACATGTTGTTAGATCAAGACACATGTCAACATCTCATGCATATTAGGGTTTACCTCTTTCCTATATAATCAGGCATCTTGTTCATTTGTAACATATCATATCATATTAGATCAATCATATTATCAATAGAATCTTTAATCAACATTCCATTGTTGCAACACTTCTCTTTGTGGTTGATTATCTTTCATGGCTAAAGTCCTGCATTGAAGATTCCAGAGCTTCAGGGGCTATGCAATCGGCATCATATTTTTCTGCATCAGCATCATATTGGGATTTTATTTGTTAAATCTCCTATACTTCCCGTCGGCATTCACACATATTTATTCTATCGACATCGGGCTAAATTTTTTTTGGACTATAGTCCATCGGCTTTTATATTAAAATTGTGGGGTTTTTGAATTTTATATTTTCGGCATTTGATTAAAATATGTGGGTTTGATTTTTTTAATTGCAATAGTTGCAATATTAAAAAATCTATCATATATATTTTTTGTTGGCCCCTTTGAATATTTCAAAGACTGCAGAAAATGGTTTTGGTCGGCTGCTTTAATTATTTGTGTAGGGTTCCATCGGCCGCATTCATCACCATTGCAGGGCGGTACACATTTGTCATTGACCACATTTATTTTTTTGCAGGGGACGACCACATTCATCTCCCGACAGAGGGAGGTACCATCCTTGTCGGCCCTCCATCCATCGGCATCCTAACCGACAGCCGGCTGTTGTTTTCCAACCGGTTACCCCCCCACCGACATCTGTAGTCACCGTTGCCGGCCCATCACATCCGCGGTCACTGTTGTCGTGTTCCTACTCACCGTTCGGCCGAGTCTTCTACCGGCCCATCCTGCCATTGCCGACCACCAGACTTCTATCAGGATTTATTGCCGACGCCGGGTGTTCCTTCGCCTCGACCGGCGGCGCCGCCTCAGCCGCTGCCCGACAGCCGCTCCACCGCCGCCAGGGGTGGCATGCCTTTTTTTTTTCCATTTTTACCACCGCGGTCACATGAATGACCAGGATTTAAGCCCGAGGTGCTAATTTTTTGCACCACTTTAGCCTGTGAAATGCCTCCTATAGGCATTTTTTTCATTTGATCACAACTTTCACCCAGGATATCAAATTTTTGCAAACGATATACTGTCGGAAAGGGAATTTCGTGTACTTTCCAGTGGTGACATCAGTTCTATGAAATTTTTCTCATAGAAAATTCTACATCCAACTGAAGACAAAACCCTAATCTGGACTCAAAGCTGCATATCTTCTCAACCGTTTGTCAGATTTCAGAAATTCCAGTGACATCAGGTAGGTGATTCAAATATTTTTTTTATCAGTCCATCCCCTTGATCAGTTTCAGCTCCAGGTACTCTTGCATGATAGTTTTTTCAGTTTGGTGCATTTGTTCAATAACCTGGACATCCTGAAGCTTGGGAAAATATTTTTTGATCCGGGTTGCATCACTTCAGTTGTACATCATATTTGGAAGCTTTTATTTTATGTTGAAGGCTAGTGTCTTTGTATTTTTGTGGAGAAATTTCATTATGGGGCTTGCATATTTCTCTCCTTCTTTGGTTTTTTTGCACAAGGGTAACTATTTGCAATGGCGAGATGGGATATGCCACCATCTTCATTCATTTGATTTGTTGCCACATCTATTTGGTATTGTTCCTCATCCAAGTGAAGGTATTCATGAACTTGCTTGGAGTTGCAACAGATACACTGTTTTGGAGATCATTTCGATGCAAGTTGATTGTGATGTTCTGAGTACTATTGATCATTGTGATTGTCCTCATATCCTTTGGATTAAGCTTTGGGAGATCTACGAAGATTCAGATACTCCACCATTCCCCAATGGTCATGATTCAGAATGTCTTGCTTCAGATCAAGTTCCCTATGATGATATTGTTGTGCAGGAGGTTGATTGCCTTGATCTTTCTGAAGAGGTTGACAAGGCTCCTTTCGGTGCTTCTTCTTCATCAAAGACAGTTGGTATCTCTTCACATTCAGTGATTCCTTGTCCAGAATCATTGATTGAGGCTTCCACTATCTCTATCCATCAGGACACATTATGTTTTTCAGACTTGACATCACATGATGGCTTCGTATCAGGTATCACTGACTTGGCTACTTCTACAGGTTTGGAGAACATTCTTGAGGGGATATCACTCCTCTATTCAGATTTGACTTTGGAGAGTTGTTTTGAGGCTCCTCATTCTTTTGTCTCAACTTTGATTGGGAATCCAGAGACTATCTTGGAGGCACTTGGTTTCTCTTCCAATATTTCATATCCGAGACTTTTTCCTTGTTATTCTATTCAGGATTTGAGGTTTCTTCAGCATCCACCATTGGATTTGCTTCAGACTTCTTTCAGTGGTTTTGAGGACACTTCATTCAGGGGGGCTATCAAGTCTCCATCACATCCATCATATTCATTCTATCTTCATCTTTGGATATTGTTCAGCATCAGTTTCTACATCATCCTGATTTGTCACCCTCTTCATTGATTGTGGCATCTTCATCTTCAGGCAAGGAGACATTTGAGCAAAGTTCAGAGACATCATCATCCATGTTCATTCTTCCTTCCTTCAATTCCTATCTAGAATGGGAAGCATCTCTGCACTTGCATTTGGTTTTGTTTCTTCCGAAAGGGAGACAAGTTGTTTGTTGACATTGGATCCTGTTTTGTCTTCAGACACTTACCTTTTTTGCAGGTGATCTCATCTTCTAGGGGGGGCTATTTTGTCTCTCTTTCCTCCCTATGGGGGGGATTTTGATTGTATTGTATCCATGTGATGGATGGTGTCCTTGGGGGGTATTTGGGAGTCCTTCATCCTTCCCATCCTATCTCACATTTTCTGCATTTTCATCTCCTTTTTGGAGAGGGTTTTTGTTCCTACTAGGTTTTCCCCTTTTCTCTGGTTGTGGGAGATTTTTTGCATCTATCATGTACATGGGTACCTAACATGGCCTAGTAGCCAGGACCCATCATCATCTCTGCATAATCATTGCATTTTCCTCCCTAAGTTACACTTATGGGGGGTGTTGGTGTAATTAATTAATTAATTATTACACTAGCATAAGTTAACTTAGGTGCATTTAATTAATTAAATCCTAGGTTGCATTATTAGATAAATCATTTAATAAATGGGATAATATTCCCTTCCTTATTTGTAGGAGATAAGACTCCTTCTAGAAGATGAGTTGTCCTTCTAGAACTTATCTCAACATTTAATGATCATCTAAATAGGGTTCACATGTTGTCACATGTTGTTAGATCAAGACACATGGCAACATCTCATGCATATTAGGGTTTAGCTCATGCCTATATATTCAGGCATCTTGTACATTTGTAATCATATATTTTTCATCAATATAGAATCTCTATTGTGCATGCCTAGTTGCGACACTTTCTGGGTGGTTGATTATCTTTCCTAGTTCAAAGGTCCTTCATCGAAGTCTGCAGCTTCAAGGACTGTGCATCCATAATCTCAACATCTGCTTCAGAAATCAGCTTGGTCCCCGGGTGGAAACAAGTAGCCTTCAATGGAATGGTGACAAACCAGGACGACGTGGAAACTGATCTTGAACAATATCCAAAGACAAAGATATAAATCCCTGATTTTTCTGAAACGAAAAATGGCCTGCTTATAAAAAATTTGCCTCAGAGGACAACTGACCAGGATGATTTTTTGCTGCAAATTATACGGATAGTATGATTGATTTTGCAAACCCTAAAAATACCTTTGAAGCTCCCGGGTTGATGTATCCGATTTTTATGAATGGGCAGGTGATCCTAGGGTTTCGAGGTCTTCTGAAGACAATGGCGAGCTTGGATCTGACTCAATCTACTTCAAAAATTAGCTTGGTTCTCGGGTGGAAACAAGTAGCCTGCAATGGAAACCTTCAGCCTGCAAGAATCTCGCACACCAACTTTCTTGATCGAGGGTTGATGTTTCATTGGACAAGCTCGAGATTATGGATGCACAGTCCTTGAAGCTACAGTCTTCGATGGAGGACCTTTGAGCTAGGAAAGATGATCAAACACAAAGAAAAGTGTTGCAACAATGGAATGCTAATTAAAGATTCTATTGATATGATGAAAAAGATATGAAATCTCTGAATAGAGGAGTGATATCCCTTCAAGAGTGTCCTCCAAACCTATAGAAGTAGCCAAATCAGTGATACCTGAAACGAAGCCATCCTATGATTGCAAGTCTGGAAAAAAATGAATGTGTCCTGATAGATGATGATAGTGGAAGCCTCAATCAATGAATTTGGACAAGGAATCATTGAAGGTGAAGGGATACAAATAGTCTCTGATGGAGAGGAAGCACCTAAGGGAACCTTGTCAACCTCTTCGGAAAGATCAAGGCAATCAACCTCTTGCACAATAATATCATCATAGGGAATTTGATCTTAAACATGAATACCTTCACTCGGATGGGGAACTATACCAAACAGATGAGGCAATAAATGGTTGCAGATCCCATCTCACTATTGTTGATAGTTACTCTTGTGCAACATAACCAAAGAAGGAGTATATGCAAACCCCATAATGAAATTTCTCCAAAAAATACAAAGATACTGACCTTCAACAACAAATAGAAGCTTCCAAATATGATATGCAACTCAAGTGATGCTACCCAGATCAAAAAATATTTTTCCAAGCTTCAGGATGTCCAAGTTATTGAACAAATGCACCAAACTGAAAAAATCAATGCAAAAGTACCTGGAGCTGAAACTGATCAAGGGATCTGGACTGATGAAAAAAGCTCTGAAATATCTCCTGAATGTCGCTAGAATTTATGGATTTCGACAATCTGATGCGAAGACATTCGCCATTGAGTCCAATGTGGAGGATTGACTTCAGTTGACTGTAGAATTTTTTGTGAGCAAAATTTCACATAATAGATGCCACCACTAGAAAGTAAACAAAATTATCTTTCCAACAGTATTTTGATTGTCAATTTTCAATACCATGGCCAAAAGTTATGATTTTTTCAAAAAAATTGAATTTAGCTTGCAGAAAATAGGTTTTCTAGCCAAAACAAATTATTTTGATTTGATTTCTACGAAATATGTTCACAATGAGTGGAAAAAAATAGAAACCCAAAAATATTTTGAAGCTAATAACAAAACGCAGAAATAGATTTTTGATCCAACAAGCAGAAAATGAAAAAATATTTTTTTGAAAACCTTTAGCCAGAAAGAAAAAAAATGACACGTGCCGATTTTTGTTTAGTGATTTTCTTCAGATCAGTACAAGATATAAAAATCTAAAAGATACCCAGTTCAGATTTCGACCCCGTCTACAAAACCTAGAAATCATTTTTCCTGGAACAGAGTGGAAGCTATATTTATGAAGCAAAAATAAAAAATGGCTTTAAAAAAACTGCTTGCATCTAACAAGACTTTCATGCCAAGATTGATCTTTGATATCTGGGAAGAAGTCTGCAGCACTAAAGCTCTGATACCATGTAGGAGTTTAGGTGAACTCCTCAAACCCCCCAGAATCACGTGCAAGACAAAACTTCCACAAGAGAGAAATGGAAAAAAAATCATGCTATGATTAAGATGTAAGGATGTCAAATTGAATATGACATGACATGATTACAAATGTACAAAATGCCTGAATAAATAGGCATGAAGGAAAACCTAAAATGCAAGAGATGTTGTCATGTGTCTTGATCTAACAACATGTGACAACATGTGAACCCTATCTAGATGATTATTAAATGTTGAAATAAGTTCTAGAAGGACAACTCATCTTCTAGAAAGAATCTTATCACACCAAACAAGGAAGGGAATATTATCCCATTTATTAAATGATTGCAACCTAGGACTAAATGATTTATGACCTAAGTTAACTTATGCTAGTGTAATAATTAATTAATTAATTAATTACACCAACAGATGAGGCCATGGCAAAAAATCATGTCATATCAAATGAGGACACAAAGGATGAAGCGGGACATCAGGTACTCAAATTTTGACTTAACTTAGGAAAAAATGATCTGATGGCATTTTGTGATACGTCCATCTTTTTTCACAGTATTATTGAAATTTATAATGTATTATCCAATCTTGACATAAATTAATGCATGTCGATTATTTTAGATGGAAATTGGAGCAAATGCAGAGCCTGAGAGTTCAACTTGCAAAAGAAGAAGATATATACATGGACGTGGACCTAAAACTATTAAATCACATAGATGATAGTGGGTGGAAGAGGATATGACAATGGATACTGCAGACACAACAAATGATTGCATTGAAGAAGAGGTAGGTCAAGACTATAGTACATGGGATGAATACTTTGAAAAAATTGTTGTTTGTGGATGTTTTGTATGTTGCGGAAAGAAACATTTCAAACAAGCGATTGTACAAAGACATTACATATATGATGAGCTTCTAGTCAGTAGTATGCCTCCTATAATCGACTAAAACCAAAGAATAATAAATGAGTGTGGATTGATGTTTTATAAACTATGTTGTCAAAATTGTGTTCTATTTAAATTACTGTATAAAAAAGGTAGTCTATAAAATAATGTTCCATTATTCAATTGATGTATATATGTTCATACAATTTACATTTTTATTTTTTAAGCCATATTTGATTATATTTCTTTGAAATTGATACATTTATGATTTATCCAATTATTTCCAAACATTAAATAATGCTTGGGTTTGTTGATAGGTAGAAGATTTTGATTAACCACATGCTAATACCCAAGATTCAATTGAGTTATTAAGATTTGGACAGGATGATTCAAACCTTCCTTTAAACCATACCAGGGCGAGAAGAGTAAGATTGAAGAGAACACTACCACCTGAGAAATTTGAAGAGCTAATGAGAGTCGCATACATTGATGACATACCACCTAGCCTTAATGATGATGATCATGATAGTGAAAATGCAGTGCATGAAGAAGGATTGAATGAAATGCTTACAAGTTTCTTTGGGGATGAAAACAATGATGAGAATAATGATGATATGGTTGACAATAACAATGATAGCAGGGGTTGTATACACCTAAAAATGGTTACATCACAATAGTCTACTAATTAATTAAATATTATTTAATTAAATCTCTGAATTCAATCTACATATAATGAATTTAAATAATTTATTTATATATTTCATTCTTTCATTTCGATTAAATAAATAAGTTTATTTAATCACTTTTCTTATCCATTTCTTAATTAATTAAATAAACATTACGATTTATTTATATTAATTATCATTAAATATTCTTTTCTTCTAAATTTCATTCATAATTAAATATTCAAAATATTTAATTAAATCCTCTAAAATCCATTCATAATTAAATATTCCAAATATTTAATTAAATTCTTCTAAAGTCTATTCGCAATTAAATATCTCAAATATTTAATTAAGTCTTCTATAGTTCTAAAAATTAAATATTTCAAAAATATTTAATTTCTTCAAACTCACACAAAATTAAATTTATTTATTTATTTATTTAATTAATTTGGATTATCTTCAACAACCGTGAAACAAACTTCCAAAACAGAAAATTAAATTCCTCTGTTCCTGAGCAAGCTCGTTCCCGTGGGTTGAAGACAAGCCTCCATTCTTTTCTCCAACCTCCCAACATCCTCCATCTTCCTCTCAACCTCTCCATCTCTCACCATTCAAATTTACCAGACAATCTCACAACCATTGATCTTTGCCAGCCAGGCTCTTGTCTGTGAAAATCTATAAAAAGGACTGCCGGGTCTTTGAAAATAGGAGAAACTTTTGTACAGGAAAACTATAGTCAATCAGCCTTTCAACATTCATACTCTTTAGAATCATAGCATAGCATAGTTTAGTATATTAGCATTCCATATCATGGCCTATCATCCTCATATCATAGTTTCAGAAGCATTCATAATCTACAGCCCCTGTGCATATATGCATCAACATTTCACTCCACCAGCATATAGGATAGAGAAGTACTCTCCCTTTGCATACTCATTCTGTAGGTTTCCATTTTGAGAAGATTTTCTTACACAATCTGAGAGCAAGCAGCTTCAAGAGAACTACTAGAGATAGAGGACAATGCAACGGTTCTGAAGAAGCTCTGTTTGATTTCATCTCAATTTATCTTGCTTTCTTTAGTTTAATGTTTCATTGGTGTGTTTATATTATCTTATTTTGATACTAACATTTCCCACACACATTTTTAGCACCCACCGTGGGGCTCTTGCCCCAATTTTAACATCTTATTGTAATTTTTTCTGATAGGTTACGGCTAAAAAGAGCATATTAGCGCATTTCACATGCCTTAGTGCATATTACACCCAGTTCAGTGCTCTTCAACCATCCTACAGCGCTCTTAAGCCATCATGTAGCGCTCTTAAGCCATCTTGCAGCGCTCTTAATCCATCCTGCAATGCTTTTCAGCCATCCTATAGCGCTCTTAAGCCATCCTGCAGCGCTCTTAAGCCATCCTGCAGCCCTCTTAAGCAATCTTGCGGCGCTATTAATCCATCCTGCAGCGCCCTTGAAAGATCCTGCAACACTCTTGAAAGATTCTGCAGCACCCTTAACAAATTTTGCAGCGCCCTTAAAATATTTTGCAATGCCCTTGATAGATCCTGCAGCGCCCTTGACAGATTTTGCAGTGCCCATTAACTCTGTTTTAGCGCCCTTGATGTCTATTTTAGCAATTGTAATCTGTAACTTAAAGTAGAATTTGACTGGATCCAACGCGACCGCGGCCAATAAGGGCTTTAAAAGAATGAAGCAACCCTAGGATAGTCACTTAAAAGAATAAAGAAATCCTAGAATAGTTACTTCATCTTTTATTTTGGACTAAAAAGAACACCATGTATTTGTGAAGCAAAATCTTCATTTAGATTAGAACATTGTGATTTGGGTTTTAAAAAGAACATTTGTCTGCTTTGTTTGTGGCAATAGGTTTATGCTCTCCCCTTAACTGAGTGATCAAAATACCAAACTTGCCTTTTCAATTTCATGCAAATTTACTATTTTAATTACAACCTTTTAGAAGGCCTGCCGTAGTGGGAAAAAGTACTCACCCTACGGGAACAACCTAAGTGGGAACAACTAAAGCCAAGTTTTCCAACCCACTTTAATCAAATGTGGATGGTTGATGAAAATCCCATTCGATGGTAGTGTGCATTGATAACCATCCCCAAACCCTTTGTTCTAAAGGTTGGGAGGTCTCTCGAGGGAGTATATCATTTGTCGCACCGAACGGAAACCCTTACTACGAACTTAGTGTAGTATCCAACCGCAGTCAGTTTCTGAACATCATAATAATCATAGTGCAGGGGAGGGAAGAATCTATCCCCAAGATACTCACCATATAACTGCCAAGGACCGTTTGCTTAGGAAATTCGGTATCCATTTCCGTCACTCTGAGTAGGCACCTAGAAAAGACAAAAACACGGGCACCCTTTCGGGGGTGACACGGCTGTATGAGTCGATGCAGTTCTAAGATGTGGGTTGTTGATTAGTATAGTGACCTACTTGAATACTAAGAGTGAGTCTGTTTGAACTATCTGTCATGTGTAAAACCTGTTAAAACAATTTTTGAAAAATATTTTGATCATACACTTGATGTTTAGAATAGGACTTAAACACAACTATTCTACAATTTGCTTGATGTGTTTTCAATACATTAATTTAGTAAAGATCATCCAAAACTCACAATTACATTGATTAGTCCCATGTTACGAGATTGGAAATCCACAACCTTTGTTAAGAAATCCATCTTCAAATGAATAAAAAAGCCAAAGAAACCCCTTAGCTACAAGAAACTATTGAAGAAAAGACGATTTTTGTACCAAAGTCGAAAGGTTTTACTTAAATATAGAACCTTTCTCCATCGATATCATGATTGTGTTAGAGGTTTTACTGATGATTATGCTATAGAACCATTATATTCACAAGCTTTCTTTCAAAGAAGAGCCCTTTCTCAAAGGCACAACCATAGTCAGCGTATTCGTTTTAGTTATATTCCCCAACCTACAATTGAATATTCTACTCGTCCAAATCAATTTCTGCAATAGAGAACTCAATCACATTAGGCATTTCTCACAAATCCATCTTTTTACGAAGCTACGATCAAATTTCATAAAGTGCAAAATCATTTTTTTTCTTGATCTTTTGCTTAAATTCCCGCCAACAGGATTTTCATCCTTTCAATTAGGGAAAAAATACAAGCTAAAAGACTAGAAACTTTTTTAAGTCATAGAAATCTTCATTCTATCCTGACTTTCATATCCAACAAAAATTGCACTATCCAATTTCTTTTGATCAAAAGTTAGTAGAATTTGGGGTAAAACTTATGCCTGTTGTCACAAATCTCGAAAACACTTAGAAAAAGGTGAAGGAGAAAGTTCCACAAGAAAAATGGGAGATAATAACGAGAAAGAAGAGAATCCATTTCATATTGAAGAGCTAACAGAAGAAAAACTTCAAGAAGCAGAACAAGATCCTCAATTCCATACTCTTATAGAAAGGATTTTAGAACGAAACAAAGAAAGATATTTCCTTTCATTAGCTAACCAAGGAGCTACGTTACCTTCTGATTTTGATATACAAAGGATTAAAGAGAATCCTGAAACTCCTCCTAATGATTTTAGTGCCCTTACTCAACAGATAAAATAATTACAAGGGAAAATAAAGGAAATGCAAGCAGGTGCAACAAAGAAATATGTTTTGGAAGACATATGTCCTTATCCATTCGATAGGAGTCTTCAAATGATTCCTTTTCCAAAACATTGCGAAATTCCTAAATTTGATAGATACAATGGAAAAACTGACCTATTGAGCATGTGAGGGATTTCCAAAATATAAGTTTGGAATTCGCTTATGAAGACACCTACTTAATGCGATTGTTTCCACAAAGTTTGGGTGGACAATCCATGGAATGGCTTTCCAAGATCACTCTCCCCATCAAAACTTTTGAGGAGTTGATAAATCAATTTATATCACAATACGCATACAATATCCAACACCAGATAACCATGCTTGATCTTTGTAAAGTGAAACAAAAAGTAGGGGAATCTTTCACTACATTTTTGCAAAGATTGAGAAGATTGTTTGCACGATATTCTCATCCTATTCCTGAAAAGGAAAAGATGGATATCTTCATCAATAGCCTAGATCAAGAATTAAGTTGCAGGGTTAATCTTCACTGTCCTCCAAACTTTGAAAAATTAATTGAAAATGCGATCACCATTGAAGGGGCCTTGGTTAAACAAGGAGTGATAAAACTTGATAATCCAAGTTCATCCAACCAAAACAACAATGATAAAACAAGGTTTTGGAACAGAAATAAAAATGTTGTCAATGATGGTATAGTGGATGCCAACAATCTACGAACACGATCATCCATCTTCAACCTATCAAGTGCTCCACGAAACAACCAACAAGGAAATACCAACCAACAAGGAAACAACAATCAACAAGGACAAAACTCCAACCAAGAAAGCATGACAAATCAAAATACCAAGGATAATCGTGCTAATTTCAATAACAATCTTGGCAATACTCAAACATCAAATCTACCAAGACCTCCATTCTTTTCCAATCAAAGAAATTTTACCACTTTGGGTCAATCTCTTGAGTCTGCTCTCAAGGAGATTATCGATAATAAGGTTATCACCTTACCACCACAAAGAGATTATGAGCCACAAGTCAAACCACCATCATGGAATGATTTGTATTATTTCAATTATCATCGATGTAAAGGTCATAGAACAAATAACTGTCAAGCCTTGTGAAATCTAGTACAAGATTTAATTGACAATGGTACTATCACAATTGAAGGACACCATGCCAATGATGATCATCAAGCATTCAAATACCCTTTACCAAACTATCAAAAGGGGGAAACATCAGATACCAAAGCAAAAATTACAAATAATGTTGAAGACAACATAATCCGCCACATCTATGCAGATGATCAATAGGTTAATGTTATCAAAATCAAGGCAAAACAAGAATATCAACAAGTTAATGTGACTATGAGAGGACAAGCAAAAAAAATTTTTAAAAGGAAGTTCATCTAAGGCAGCTATTCCTCCTCCGAGTAATTATAATCTAGTTGATCAACTAAGAAAAACATCAGCTCAAATCTCCATTCTTGAGCTTCTCAAAATATCTCCCGTACACAAGAATATTTTAGAAGAAGCTCTTGTAAACACAACCATTGACACTTATCTGGATGGAAACAAATTTCAAGCCATGGTGGGAAATTTTTCTTCTCCCACTTGTCTTTCATTCTCCGAAAAAGATGATGCCTCTATGACACATCCACATAATTCATCACTTTATCTTGAATTCATGATCCATAAACATCGAATCAGACGTGTCTTGATAGATGGAGGAGCCGATTTAAACATTTGTACCTTAAAGCTAATACATGCCTTAGGAATATCAAAAAATTCCATTGATCCACGAAGGAAAATAACTATCAAGGCATATGATGATGAAGAAAGAGCTTCTAAAGGACTAATAATGCTACCTATCAGAGTGGGACTTGTTGTGAAAAATACATTTTGTTAGGTTCTAGATTGTGATCTTTCCTATAACATACTTTTGGGTCGCCCATGGATTCACGATATGCAAGCGGTACCGTCAACATACCATCAATGCCTAAAGTTTTCGTATAATGGACAAGAAATAACTATACAAGCTGACTACAATAGCACCCAAACTTGTTCAAATCTTTGAGCAACTCAAGATGCCTTTGTGCCGCACAATAGGGAGGATTTTACTACTTCTTCCAATCTACAAGGCCAATTGCAAGAATTGACAAAGAATCTTGACACCAAGCTACATTTTAAAGACAAAGGAATACGCGAATATTCGCTATCCCTTTCTAGTTTACCTCCTTCTCTGAGGTCACATGGTCAACCAAATCTAACAAATCAGAAGATCGCAACAGCCTCTACATCCCAAGCTTCTGTACCAATCACAAAGTTTGATGGACAATTCATTAAAGCTAACACTACTGAGGAAGAAGCCCAAGATAGGGACATCCTAAGTTGGTTATACAAAGATGAAGATGAATCTATCTTGCACATTAAGTTACCTACTAAACAATATGGCAAAGGGTATACTATCATGCAAAGAATGGGCTATGAAGGAAATGGTCCTATAGGCAAAAGAAAAGAAGGAATCGTGGAGCCAATTCAACCCATTTCAATACATCCAAAGGATAAAATAGGACTAGGATATGGTAAAGATACAGAAGAGTCAACTTTACAACAAGCACAACAACTTCATAAAGGAGAATCAATTTCAGATACACCCCATGGAGATGTTTCTCTACAAAAATTTTATGAATCAGTGTTTCAATTGTAGAACAATTCAGATACTGATTCCAATGAATATGAATGGGACACCATTTATAATGATGAATTTTGGAGAGACAAAAAAGTTGATACCATACACAAGTATACACCTGTTCTCATACAAGGAGAAAGCTCAGGAACACAATCACTTGAATTTGAACCACGATATGATGATGACTCAAGTGAGGATGATTCAGATTTTAATGGGATTGATAATCGACAGGAAAATACCATCATAGATCTTGTTCCTCATGAAAATGACAACCATATCATGACTTTGATAGCTCAAGACCTTACCCAACCTAATGATTCCATGCCTTTAGTCTATCCGGAATTTGTTGATTGGGATAATGATGCACTTATCCATATCCCTACATTCCATGATGATGAGGATATTGTAAATATCCTTTGTTCATCTAATGAAGAAAATAATTGTTTCATCGAAGAATCTCATACTCAATATTTTGAGAGGGAGTGTGTCAAGTCTCTTAGCTGCAAAATAAATGAAATAAAAGATGGATCTATTGGTGAAAACTGAAAAACGGCAGTGGTAGATCAAAACAAGAAAAAAATAAAGAGCGAATCCAATGGTGAAAACCTTTTTGAGGCACTAAAGGATGAGAAACTTGACACTCTTCCCAAACATTATCAGGAAAGATCTTCTATTTTGATTGAGCCTATAGAATCAATCAATATAAGTACAATAGAGCAGCCAAAAATCTTGCAACTTGCAGCGTCATTAACAGTGGAAGAAGTACTTAAATTCATGGAGTTCTTGAAGGAGAATCAAATCAATTTTGCTTGGTCATATGCCGATATGCCAGGGTTAGATCCTAATCTGATAATGCATCATCTATCCATAAATGTAGGGGCAAAACCTGTGAAGAAAAAACTCAGAAAAATGCATCCACATGTTGCATTATTGGTTAAAGAAGAGTT
Source organism: Sequoia sempervirens (assembly GCA_007258455.2). Lineage (NCBI taxonomy): Eukaryota > Viridiplantae > Streptophyta > Pinopsida > Cupressales > Cupressaceae > Sequoia > Sequoia sempervirens. The sequence continues at coordinate 67,080 of VDFB02014735.1, read as the reverse complement.
AAAAAAGCTTTTAGATGTTGGATTCATTCGGTCTATTGACTATGCAGAATGGATCTCCAATATCATACCTATTTCAAAGCCTGACGGAAGGATTCAAATTTGTACAGATTTTAGGGATTTGAACAAAGTGTGTCCTAAAGATGACTTCCCTTTACCAAACATAGATCTGATTGTTGATTTAACTATTGGCCATGCAATGTATTCATTAATGAATGGATTTTCAGGATACAACCAGATCAAGATTGCACCAGAGGATCAAGATAAAACAATGTTCACATGCCCTTGGGGTACCTATTGTTGGAACATCATGCCATTTGGGCTTAAAAATGCAGGAGCCACTTATCAATGGGCAATGACAACAATTTTTCATGATATGATGCATACATTCATGGAAGATTATGTGGATGACTTATTGGCCAAATCTCACACAAGAGGACATCTTGAAATCTTGTCAAAAATCTTTATCAGAATGGAGAAGTTCAATGTTCGACTCAATCCAAAGAAATGTGTCTTCGGTGTTAAATCTGGAAAACTCTTGGGATACATTGTTTCAGAAAAGGGCATAGAGATTGATCCAAAAAAAGTACAAGCTATAATGGATATGCCGCCGTCGTGAAATATCAGTCAACTCAGATCACTATAAGGACATCTACAATCCATCAGGAGGTTTATAGCTCAACTGGTAGACAAAAGCTTACCATTTACACACCTATTGCATAAAAATGTCTCATTCAAATGGGAAGAAAAATGTGAAGCAGCATTTAATCGGATCAAGCACTATCTCATACATCCACCAGTTTCAAGAAAGCCCCTTATACTTTATATTTTAGCAACAGAAGTATTCTTGGGAGCATTACTAGCACAGGAGGATTCTACAGGCAAAGAAAGGGCCATATACTATATCAGCAGAACTTTAAAAAGTCATGAACTAAATTACACCTTCATTGAAAAAGCTTGTTTAGCTGTAGTGTTTGCTTCCCAAAAGTTACGACATTATATGTTGGCTCATACAGTTAACTTGATAACCAAAATTGATCCATTAAAATACCTCTTAAGCAAAGCTACTTTGACAGGAAGGCTTGCAAAATGGGTAATGAGCTTAAGTGAGTTTGACATTCACTATGTATATCGTAGAGCTATCAAAGGACAGGTCATCACAGATCAGTTGGCCGAAGCACCTTTACAAGAGGAAAACCCAATGCACATTGAATTTCCTGATGCAACCATCTTCATAGCAACAATTAAGAAATCATGGACATTGTACTTTGATGGATCTTACACGCAACAGGGCTCAGTGGTATGGATTCTTTTTGTCACACCTGAAGGAAATTCCATTCCAAAATCATATCAGTTAATGTTTCCCTGCACAAATAACATAGTTGAATATGAAGGATTACTTACTGGAATGAAGATAGCATTGGACTGGTAGATTACAGAGTTGCAAGTCTACAATGATTCACAACTTTTCATCAATCAAATCAATGATGATTATCAAACTAAAGATGATAAGTTGTTGCCTTACAAGAACATGGTGGATGATTTTAAAAAGTATTTTGTGACAATCAAGTTTTCACAAATCCCACGGATTGATAATAAATTTGCAGATGCAATGGCTACAATTGCTTCCATGTTACAATTATCAGAAAATCAGAAATCATACGAATTCTTGGTGGAACAATTGTTTTCTCCCACCTATGATAATCCTGAAACCCAAGTCATCTGCCATTTAATCAGTTCTGAGTCACCCTTATATGGAAAGATTTATACCTACTTGAAAGATAACATTTTACCTCTAGATTTATCCCAAATCCAAAAAAGGAATTTCATACGCCAATCATCTCGTTATACCTTGATCACCGATATCCTTTACCAACGTGGTCTTGATGGTATGCTCCTTCGATGTCTTGAACGTGATGAATCTAAAAAATCCTTACAAGAAGTTCATGGTGGTATTTGTGGAACTCATTCAAGCGGTTTAACCTTAGCCAAGAAACTTATTAGAATGGGATATTATTGGCCTACCATGGAGAGGGAATCTTTTGAGTTTGTCAAGAAGTGTTCTAAATGCCAGATCCATGGGAATCTTATTCATGCACCTGCACAGGAACTGCAACCTTTCACTCCAACATGGCCTTTTTCTCAGTGGGGACTAGATCTTGTTGGAAAAATTCATCCTTCATCATCAAATGGACATAAATTCATCATCACAGCTACAGAGTATTTTACAAAATAGATCGAAGTTGTTCCTTTAACGACCGTGACCGGTAAACAAATCTCTTCATTTATCCTGAATTACATTATCTGCTGATATGGAATTCCTAATTCTATCATCACTGATAATGGGAGGCCTTTCAAGAATCAGGATGTTGAGGAACTTTGTGAAAGATTTCACATCCAACACAAGTTCTCTACACCTTACTATCCACAAAGCAATGGTCAAGCATAAGCTTCAAACAAAACAATCTTGAAAATCTTGAAGAAGATGGTAAATGATGACGGGCGTGATTGGAATGTCCAATTAAATCCAGCCTTGTGGGCATATAGAACCAGCATTTGTACACCAATAGGAGCTACCCCATATGCCTTAGTATATGGAGCAAAAGCGATCTTACCATTGGAAGTTGAAATACCTTCGCTTCGAGTCTCACTCAAAGGATTGATAAATGATGAAGACTACAGAGTTTCTCGTTTGCAAGAGCTAGAATTGTTAGATGAAATACGTCAACAAGCAGCTGATCATTTGAAGGGTTATCAACAAGTTATGTCCCGTAGCTACAATAACAGAGTTAAACCATGAAAGAAAATCCCCGCAATCAGCAAGACAGAGAAAAGAAAGGAAAATTTGAACCAAATTGGCTTGGTCCATTTGTCATCATTGCAGCATACGGTTCTGGGACATATCAGTTATCTACGTCAGAAGGGGGCCTATTTGAAGAACCAATCAACAACATTCATTTAAATAAGTTCTATGTCTAAAAAATACAAAAAAAATCAGAAAAAGTCCTAAAAAATACCAAAAAAAATCAGAAAAAGTCTTTAAAAAAATACAAAAAAACAAAAAAATACAAAAAAAATACAAAAAAAATAGAAAAAGTCCTAAAAAAATTTTAAAAAATTAAAAAAAAGTCTTGAAAAAGTGCAATAAAAACATGTGGTGCAAACCTGGCAAATAGGCGCTACTTGTGATCAAAATGGGCTCCTCTATCTATTAGCCTATGTCTTGCATTCGCCTTATGATATCATCTATCCATATCTATCATTTGTACATACCTATCATATCCATATCATGCCACAGGAATCCTTGTGTTTCATCATGCCTTGATGAAATTTGTACATATCCATACTATTCAGGTTGTGTTTACACTAGGGGCAGAAACACAGACTAAGACAAGAGAGGGGCAACAAGCTTTTAGAATATCACAAATGGACAAAAGAATGACAGTTTGACAAAACGTAACATACATTGACGCATCAAATCAAACACAACATCAAAACGATCACTCAATGCCAATGAAATCAAACAAACATGATCAAAACAACGTTAATCAAAACACAAACATCAATGTTGACAACCAACTTGGATGATCTTAATCTGAATAATGTTTGAAATACATTAAGCAACATTTGAATGGTTGGTTGATTTTCTATCATATCTCTGGAGCAATTCAATGATGTACTGAACTAGAAAAGCAAGGAAGGAATATGATTTTTTTTTGTCTGTTGTTTGCGAGGAAATCATTAGTACTATGCAAATTGGTCGCGAGACATGCTCTACTAAGTATCATTGATGACATTTCAGAATTTTCATGGGAAACGGGTTAACTCTTGTCTATTTATGCAAGCAATACTCAGGTCATCTCGGTTCAATTATACCTAGATGCTTGTATTAACTTGCTATATCAAAATTTATGAAAGCAATACTTAGGTCATCACTGGTGCTAACATACCCTTTGATGCTTGTATTAACTTTCAACATTTCAATGCTCTATGATGACACAAAAAGCACAAATAAGCTTTCAGAATGGCAATATTTTACGGATACCCTACATGGTTATTATAGATTACATTCATTCTAGAATATGCGTTTTTGCATTTATAGATTTTCCCAAAAGCTGGAAAAGTATCAAATGTTTCATATCTTTTCAAATAAAATAACTGAGTACATTTTAACATTCACAAAAACATCATCACATGCATTTTTCATTCATATTTGCATCCAAAAATCATAAAAAAATAAAGCATACATCATAATCAAAACATTCATGACTTGTACTATTCATCATTTCACATTCATATTCATAGTCATTCATCAAAAGATTGCAATCATATCATAACATTACACTTGCATTTTTAAAATCCAAAAAATCATGCATACATATACATCATGAACCATCACATAAAACATCATGTATATAGAAAATAGATGAACTCATCATACATCATCGTTGCATATCATATATCTCCAAAATGAATGTCAAAATGTACAAAGGTGTCACATGATATACATCATAAAAAATGGGACCATATCAGTGTGTATACAAATATCTCAAATGAGTATCAATAGAATATCATGCACAATGCACTAGGCAGTGCTATCCTCTAATGGTGCTGGTCTAGGACCTCTCCCACCTACACCTGATGGACCTGCTCCACCTGCCCTTGATGGACCTCCTGGAGGTAATGGTTGTGAAACACCCTTGCTGGTAGTATGAGAACGACTATGTGTAGATCAGGACTGTGTATAACTCACTCTCTGCTCAGGTGGCACTGCATCATGGTATCTAATCCTATAGAACTTTGCCTCCCGGACGGCTCTGGTTAGCTCTCTCGTCATGCTATCACCTCCTGTTGCTCTTTGTAGACTGTCAGCTAAGGCCATGGCATCCTTACCTTGTCGTCTGGTTGTATCTCTCTCAGCCGTCACTAAAGTCAACTGCCCCTGTAGCTGTGTAATCAAGGACTGTGCCTGTGCTAGCTGATCCTCTAAACTCTGCACTCTACTCTGCAAGGTGGTTATTTGACTCGGCCCCACTGGATCTACTGAAGATGATGGATCTGAATGTCTCATTTGTGGTCCACCTCTCCCACCACCTCTCCTACCACCTCTCCCACCACCTCCACCACCACTATCACCCCCACTCTTCTCATCATCACTATCTCCATCTGACTCATCGTCATCATCTCCCTTAGAATCATCACCCTCTGAAGTTGTCTCTCTTTGTCGCCTATGCCCGCCTCTATGTGGTCTCTGCACTGCAATTGGAGCAACAGGATCATCAGGATCAAATAATTGTGGTGCAGGATGCTCTAACACATACTAACCATACTCTGGTGTTGCCCCTCTGTCAAGAATATCAGCTTGGTACTCCCACATCTGAGCTCCTAAACTAGTGAACTCTGCCACTGCTGCCTCATAAGAAATTTATGGACCCCACACTGCAATCTCCTTCTGTCGACGTGCATAAATAGCATAACCCATAGGCATACCCTGAGGCCAATCATACTAACGACACACTCGCCCAACAAGAAACCTCTTAATGATCCAAGGAGTACGGCCAATAAGATATCTAGCAGTAGAGACATAAGGCATCTCCCTCGCATCCTCTGGCCATGCCTCACAATCTACATATGGTTGCCAACATACTGTATCAAGATCATCCAAGAGATGCTGCCAATGATCCAGTTTGCCTAGCCTTGGCTGAGCAATAACATCTGTATATCTGAATCTATAAGGTCGACTGACAGGCCATCATCCACGAGTCAACGGTCGCATAATGGCAAAGTGCTCCCATGCCCATATCTGTAATAATGAACAACCAACAGCAAAAATCTGGCCTTTATCATATGCAATATGATGTAACTCATCATACAAATGTGCAAGCATGCATGATCCCCAAGCATATCATGTACCCTGCATCACCATCCTCCCCAATACATGACCCCACCCGACTACAAACCCCTTCGACCAATGGTCGGGGCACAAAACACCTCCAATGAAACCTGCAAGTACAGATGGTAGGGGTGCATATGTATCTGTCATCTCCCCCCATGAGATATAATATCCTGCAATCTCATCAGCTTCGAATATTCGCCTCAAGGCATCAGTGCCTCCTACCTCTCAGACATCAAAACCCACTATCTCTCCCATAACTGGAATCCTCATGATGCGATACACATCCTCTGGAGTCACGATAATCTCTTCGATCGGTAAATGAAACGTGTTTGTATCACTATGCCACCTCTCTGCAAGTGTTGTCAATAAAGCTCTGTTGAGATGCACCTCAGGCATCTCAAGTAATGAAGTCAATCCACATGCCTCGATAATATCTCTATATTCCTATACCAACTATGGAATCAATCTCCATGTCTTCGGGAATATCTCCCGTAACTGTAAAATACCCAATCTCTCCTGTTGAATACAAAGAATCATTGAGTCAAAATAACATCACTATCATTTCAACATGACACATTAATCAAATTGGAAAACAAATTTATCACCATCATGTTTGTTTTTAACAACTTTAGAAGCAAACATATCAAACAACTATTTGTTTTTCATTTTCATGAAGACAAATTTATCACCATCATGTTTGTTTTTAACAACTTTAGAAGCAAACATATCGAACAACTATTTGTTTTTCATTTTCATGAAGACAAATTTATCACCATCATGTTTGTTTTTAACAACTTTAGAAGCAAACATATTGAGCAACTATTTTTTTTTCATTTTCATGAAGACAAATTTATCATAATCATGTTTGTTTTTAACAACTTTAGAAGAAAACATATCAAACAACTATTTGTTTTTCATTTTTATGAAGACAAATTTATCACCATCCTGCTTGCTTTTAACAACTTTAGAAGCAAACTTATCAAACCATTATTTGTTTTTCATTAACTTGAAAGAAAATTTATCAGTTATCATTTGTTTTCCAACAACTTTGGAAAAAAAAAAATATCACACATAGCAACATTCAATCAAGGGCGCTATAGGATCAAGGGCGCTACAGAAAACATTATGGGCGCTACAGAATTTATCATGGGCGCTACAGAATCATGGGCGCTATGAAAATTCTCAAGAGCGCTACAAAGACCTTCAAGGGCACTATAGTATCAAGGGCGCTATGAAAATCATCAAGAGCGCTACAAAAAAATTCAAGGGCACTAAAACACAACCTTTCTCATCAAAAACATGTATACACGTGCCCTAAATGGAAAATTTTCAAATTACAAAAGTTTAACGAGGTACATACCGCGGGTCCATAGTGTGTTGGCCACTAATGTCATCAGATGCACTCGAAACGGTGCTGATGAATAGGAAGTGCCATCTTTCTCACTCCAAAGCTCAAAAATTACACTTTTTACTAGGTTAAAATAGAAAATGACATGGAAAATGACATTTTTAACCTATTTAAAGGCAAAATTGGGACATTTTATCACATTTTATCATTGCAGGGGCAATTTAGGTGATCAATTTTTCATCTCACATCTTTTCCACGTCAATTTCTTCACATCATCATTTTTGAACAATGAATCGACATCATAAAAATTCAAAAATGCAAAAAATCTAAAAATTCAAAAAAATCACAAAAAATCAAAATCTTATCAATTCATCGTCCGATGGGGCATATACCTATCAAAATACGACAATTAGCATATGGGGCAAGTTTCAAAATTCTTTGAAGCAATGCGTAAAACACATCACTTCAAAGAGGGGCAAAATGTATACACCTAAAAATGGTCACATCACAATAGTCTGGTAATTAATTAAATAATTAAATCTCTAAATTCAATCTACATATAAATGAATTTAAATAATTTATTTATATTGTTCATTCTTTCATTTTGATTAAATAAATAAGTTTATTTAATCACTTTTCTTATCCATTTCTTAATTAATTAAATAAACATTACGATTTATTTATATTAATTATCATTAAATATTCTTTTCTTCTAAATTTCATTCATAATTAAATATTCCAAATATATAATTAAATCCTCTAAAATCCATTCATAATTAAATATTCCAAATATTTAATTAAATTCTTCTAAAGTCTATTTGCAATTAAATATCTCAAATATTTAATTAAGTCTTCTATAGTTCTAAAAATTAAATATTTCAAAAATATTTAATTTCTTCAAACTCACACAAAATTAAATAAATAAATTTATTTATTTAATTAATTTGGATTATCTTCAACAACCGTGAAACAAACTTCCAAAACAGAAAATTAAATTCCTCTGTTCCTGAGCAAGCTCGTTCCCGTGGGTTGAAGACAAGCCTCCATTCTTTTCTCCAACCTCCCAACATCCTCCATCTTCCTCTCAACCTCTCCATCTCTCACCATTCAAATTTACCAGACAATCTCACAACCATTGATCTTTGCCAGCCAGGCTCTTGTCTGTGAAAATCTATAAAAAGGACTGTCGGGTCTTTGAAAATAGGAGAAGCTTTTGTACGGGAAAACTATACTCAATCAACCTTTCAGTATTCATAGTCTTTAGAATCATAGCATAGCATAGTTTAGTATATTAGCATTCCATATCATGGCCTATCATCCTCATATCATAGTTTTAGAAGCATTCATAATCTACAGCCCCTGTGCATATCTGCATCAACATTTCACTCCACCAGCATATAGGATAGAGAAGTACTCTCCCTTTGCATACTCATTCTGCAGGTTTCCATTTTGAGAAGCTTTGCTTACACAATCTGAGAGCAAGTAGCTTCAAGAGAATTATTGGAGATAGAGGACAATGGAACGGTTCTGAAGAAGCTCTGTTTGATTTCATCTCAATTTATCTTGCTTTCTTTAGTTTAATGTTTCATTGGTGTGTTTATATTATCTTATTTTGATACTAACATTTCCCACACATAGGGGTAATCACCACCAACATAATGTTGATGATGACAACATCAAAGACTCCATCAAGCAAGCAATGAAGACACCCGTGTTCAAATCGGGTGCAAGTAGAACCTCAAAACTGGCATGCACATTAATATTATTAGAAATCAAGTCACTATTTGGTTGGTCAAACAAAGGATTCACTATCCTACTGAAGTGAGTTGAAATTTATTTCTTACTTTGCATTGTCAATTGGTGTACATAATTAGTAAACATTCATCAACTTAGTTTATATTTCTTTAAGGGGATTTTAAAACCATATATTGTATATAAATAGTCCTAGTATAGATTGGCATATCAAACATGTTCATCATAAGTCAAACATTCAATTGATTTAATCTTTGGCAATCTTATAGGGCACTAAAAACTAAAATATTCCCTAAAGAGAATGTGTTGCCATCAACTTGCAGAGAGGCATGTTTGTTGTTGGTTGAGTTGGGCATTGAATATAAGCAAATTCATTCATGTAAAAATGATTGCATTTTATACAAAGATGAATATAAAAACAAGGTAGAATTCCCCGTATGCAAAGAGAAGAGATATCGTACAGATGTACAAGGTCCTACAGTTCCAAAGAAGGTTTTATGTCACATGCCAATTATACCTAGACTTCAACAAATGTTTCGTTGCAATTCACTAGCACAACTGATGGACTGGCATGCAAAAAATAGGAGTAAAGACGGATTCATGCAAATTCTAGCCGACTCCAAAGCAATGAAACACATAGAGGAAAAATGGCCAACAAAATTCAAAGATGAACCCTGTAGTATATGGTTTGGTCTTGCAATTGATGGAGTGTGCCCATTCTCTTTCAGGACTAAGCTCAAATTATAGTGTTTGGCCAGTCCGATTGATAGTATACAATATTCCTCCATGGATGAGTGTTAGAAAGGAGCACCTTATGTTGACTCTCATTGTTCCAGGAAAACATCAAGTTAAAACATGGATGTTTATCTTGCGCCTTTTATTGATGAGATGCAACTGTTATGGAAAGGTATAAGAATGCATGACATATCACATCCTCCATCAAATAGGTCCTTCATGTTGTATGGTGTGCTATGTTAGACTATTCATGATTTCCCAGGACTTGGTGTTTGTTTTAGTAAGATAAAATATTTACGTATTTACACTCATAATTTATTTTCATCCCAACTTTCATACTTAGTTTTATACTATTTTTTTTATGTTATTAACATTACTTATTGAATTGTAGGGCTTCAAACAAAGGGGATATTTGCATGTCCAAGATGTGCAGAACAATTTCAAGGGAAGTATTCTAAAAGTTGAAAATAGAGGCCCTCCCATGATTATGGGTACAGGTGATTTGCTTAAGAAGTATGAAGATGCTGAATTGAAAGCTTGGGAGGCTTTTTTTGATCGGGGTGATTCAATTGAAGAACAAAATCAAGTTGTAGTTAATATGCTTGAAGGAATGAAAAGGAAATCCATATTTTATGAGCTCCCTTACTGGAAGGATCTATTAATATCTCATCTATTAGATCCTATGCACATCTTCAAAAATGTCCTAGATTCTATATTTCAACACATGTCAGGAAAAGAGGACACCTTGTCTTCGAGGAGAGGTATTTCTCTTTCACGTACCAAATTTGATAGAAAACATTTGTTTCCAAACAGGGAAAATGAAACATATGTAGAAGCTCCATGGATTTTGAAAAAAGAAGAGTTAGACCAAATAAAAATTGTCATTCGTTCAATAAGGACACCTACTGGCTATGGGTCATCATTGGTTAAAGCTTTTACAGTTGATGGACATATCACAGGATTTAGAACACATGATTTTCATAATTTAATGAAGGTATTATATATCAACATTAAACATTTATTGGTAACATTGATTAAACACTAAATTTATTTTGATATTTTGTTGTGTGAGAAAAAATTACTAATGACCTTTTCATAAATGTGTTTGATAGCATATCATGTCATTGTCAATTAGGGGGGATTCTTGTCTTACAGTTGACTTAAGGAATGCCATAAGTCGATTGTCAGTATTTACAAGGTATGTGGTTATATGAAATGTTCGTGTGTGAGAGACATAGAGATATTATATTGCATTTTAATTTATGACTAAAGGTTCATACTAATTTATTATTCTTATATTAGGTGGGTGACCTCCAAGGAGATCCATGAATCTAAAGTGCCAAAGTGGAAGAAAGAAATTACAGAAATTGTATGTGTATTTGAGAAGGAGCTCCCTACAAGTTCCATGGACCTACAAGTCCATTTACTTATACATGTAGTCAATGACATTGAATTGGCAGGTGTTGTATCAATGATGTGGATTTTTTTCTTTGAGAGGTATATGAAAACTCTTAAAAGATATGTCCGACAAAAGGCACATCCAGAGGGTTGCATGGCTAAACGGTATGTATTGAATGAAGCATTTTTCTTCCTATGTGAATTCCTTGGTAAGGATTTTGAAGATGGCCCACGCATCTGGGATGAAGAATGAGCATTAGATATTATTGATGGAGAAAAACCACAATCTAATGGTGTTGAAGTACAAATTAGTAAGTAAATTCATGATCAGTGTGGTTGTTTTTCTTGCAATCATTAATTTACTCTATAATTTATTTGTCAAATTAACGATATGACATTTGGATTTTGAAATAAACATGTCGACATGTAATAGGCATAGACGAAAGTTCTATACTCGACAAGTTCATTCTATACCACATGGGCTTTATGAACAAATGGATTGATCTATATGATAAAAAGACAGAAGAAGTGTTAGAAGCAAGGAGATAGTTTAAGAGATCGAACCCAAGGAATACTCCACTTCCCACTCATCTACTTGGGGAATGGGGCAAAGATTTCACACTAGAATGGGTTATTGAACAAATTCAAAATCAAATAGAAGATGCAAGTACAAATTCAAACATAAGAGAAGATGAAATCAACATGTCTAGAGGATGTGAAAGAAAGGTACAGTTGGAATTTTACAAAATGTTGTTTCCTTACAGTTTTGACTATATTAACTATTTTAATATTCATCATTATATTTGTTTTCACTAAAATAAATGGTCTTTCACAGGCGAGGAAATATCCAGCAATGTGGGCATATGGTCGACATTATTGTGTAGAAAGTGTAGACATAAAGAGACGATCCTTCAATTGTGGCATCATGGTTGACTTCGTGCAATCCAGTCGATCAAGCTCAAAAGATAAGAATATAATTGAAGGGAATCTACAATATGTTGGGAAAATGCAAGAAATTATTGAGTTGGATTACCGCTCTTTTAAATGTTATATTTTTAAGTTTAGATGGTATGAAGCATTTGAGAGGACACGAAGACATGATACCCATAGTGGATTGTTTTCTATAGATTCCTCATCATTCCTACCGGAGGGTAAGGAGCCTCATGTTCTACCAATTCATTATGAGCAGGTATTTCTTTAACTCAAACAAGAAGCGGTAGTGATCATTAATCTATTAATTCATACCTTATTGTGAATATATACATGTGTTTATTAATCAATAAAATTGTTATAACATACGCCTAATATATGTATGTCGTTCATGTGTAGGTATATTTCTATGAAGATATTTTGGACCTGAAATGGATAATTGTCATACATTATGATCCAAGATTAAGGCATGTATTGACGATGCATTAGTGGATACTAAGCAAAATAATGATGGCCAACAAAATGAGAGATACATATTAGAGAACATCAAAGAAATTGACATCCATGATGATGTTGAAGATGGTTATGTTCAAGCACAAGAAGACAACAATTCAGAGTTAGATGATGTTATGGAAGACAACAATATGGATGGTATAGAAAATGATGATCCAAATACATCTGGTAACAATATAGATGGTCTACAGTCAAATTCCAATGATGATGAAGATGATGCAGTTCAAGATGAGGATGATGATAATATTAAATACTTGAAAGAACATATGAACATTGAAAATGATACATTGGATGACATTGTAGCAGACAATAATGTTAATGAACAAGACTTCTAAATTTTCAGAATTATTTGTAATCCATGTTTAAAAAAGGATGATTCTTATGGCCTAAACTTTGAAATGCTTCAGTAATATTATGTTGTACTTGGACAATTGAAAACCTGTTTTATTCTCCTAGCAAGTTTTTTTATTTTCCATTATAATTCTAGACCAAAACACATTTGTGGGGATGGCCTTTTACACCAATCTTAATTTGTATGAAGTTCATGAACCTGTTGTCAAGCAGTAAATTCCTTTCGTAGATAGGAAATGTAAAGGCTTCATTTAAGAAAAGATAAGTATAAGTCCCTTTCTGAGGGTAATCCACATGCAAAAAGTAAAAAGCACATAATAAAACAATTGTACAGTAAAAAATTAGATTCAATCAGTTATGTCTTATTTCACTTGCACACTTATTTGAAAGACATAGGGTATTCACCATACATTTCCCTTGACAAAGAAAACATGTTCTTTCATTTATTTTTATTGTATATCTCAAAAGTGAAATTGTTGTTACATAATGATGCACTAAGAAAATAATATATACAAAAAAATGCAAAGAAAATGTTTGAAATTTAACATGCAACATATTGTGTTGCGCTGAAAGGAATCAAGATTAACTGGGACAAGAAATAAAAATAAAATTTTGATGATTGTACTTAAAAGTGAACAGGATATGAAAAGTGTGGACAATGATGGTGTTGAAATTGAAAACCTTGATTGTGATGACATTACTGCTTTATGTCATTAGAGATAAAGAGCACATACAATTTTATATACATAGCAAATGAAGATTTGAAACTAGTAAACTGGAAATGTAAACACTGTAAGATTTTTCCTTAAACAATAATTCACATACTCACAAAAAAGGGTGAAGCATTTTTTATTCAAACCATGTTTTTTTAATAGACATAACAGTAAAAGAATATTTACAAGTACAAGAATATATACATTGTTTCATAGAAAATAAGGAATTTTTTATAGAATATACAAGTACAATAATATATACAAGAATATATACATTGTTTCATAGAATATATACACTGTTTCATAGACTTCTAAAATTTTAGAGTTATTTGAAATTTGTTGGGTCTCAAAAATGCAAGTTTTTAGACCATAAGAGGGTGCCAATCTCTAAGAGGATTTAATCCTTAATACGAACCAATTAAAGTAAATTAGTTGAAAGGAGTTTAATTCACACCTAACCATAAACCAATCAAAGCATCCACACAATAACAACAAATATTCCTTGATAAATCTTGCAAATTTAAACAACTTGAAAAGACCACTTTGGAGACAACAAAGCAATAAATAAGCATGAAAATTGACACAACAATTGAACATTGAAAATGGATTACGAGTTATAATGTATCTACTCCATTATATTGCTCAAAATATAAACATACGTAACATGAGTTCTTTTGATATGAATAAGTGGATGAGATGGTCTAGTATCTATTCTAATGGATTGAAATGATGATGATATGATGATCAAAATTGGGTCTTGGTTTCCCTATTTGTACAAGAAGCAACAAGCTTCAGGTTTGTTCACAAAAGTTACACCGTTTCTTAACCAAAGCATAATTAACATAACATAGAAACTTAAAAAAAGTTTAGTGTTGGATGCACTACAGTTCGTTAATCATCAACAAGCACCTGTGGCCACCTAAGATCTGTTCAAGGCTCAAGCACCATGTTTACGCGTCCACAACAACCAAACTCTAACTACCTCCTCATACAACTCATGCAAGGAACAAATTAACCTTTGACATGTGATCAATGTATTTCTCATGGACATAAGTGTTTGCATTCTGTAGAGTGTCTTTCATTACATTCTCCAATCTAGCAATCCTCTCGAGTTGCTTATGCATTTTCCTAAGTACCTCATCCTCATCATTGATGTCATCAAGGATGCCTGGAAAATATTTTGATATCTCATTTTTCCAAGTTTCCTGATCCTTCAAATATGTTTCTTCAAATAAATATGGAATGGCCATACATAGTGGCTGGCTGAAGTCACTCAATTCCTGTGTCAAGATATTATGGAAGTTTTCATGTGTATTCATGAGGCTCTGACATTCTTGGAGAAAAGCATTATTATCTCCATCTTTTTCCTTGATATAGGATTCCATTTCCTTCATCTTATCAAGCATACTTCCATGCTCCATGAGGGCCTTGTATGTTCCACTGTGAGCACACTAGACACCATCTGCATGTTGGCACATATCTTTGAATTTCATACAAATTATCCCTGATGCTACTTCAAAAGTAGGAGCCTTCAATTTTATTTTTAGTTCTTCCTATTCCTTTTGAGCCTTTTCAAATTTATGCTTCCATTGACTAGTCTCATACATGGCCTCTAACACTTTTCTTTCATGTTCAATTAAAGGAGAGTAAAGCCTTAGAGAAGCAGGCAGCCTATCTTTGTAGTTGGTTAATTCTTGTTTCAACCTGTCATTTTCCTCTATCAGCCACTACTTATATCTTACTAGCTTTTGGATCTAGGCTTTGGCGAATTTAGCTACATTCACATTCAAGTCAATAGTCTCCAAGGGATCTGTCTCCCCTACTCTTTGCACTAGGAGATGTCCAAAAATCTAATCATGGTCAATGAGAGAAGGCTTCTTGCTTGGGGGTAAAGAGCCCAAATTTGCAAAGTGGTATTATCAGGATTGTACCCTGACCTTGTATAGACCCTGTCACCTGCTTCATACGTTATTTGCAAAGTTTTATTCTTTCTCTTCAAAAAAATTTCAAACACAATGGCTAAACTAATATCCCACCTAGGAAGGAGCATAACTCCAGCTTCTTGCAATAATGCTCTTCCTCTCTCAGCAGTCATGTTTCTCATTTCCCTATCAACTTCATGTTGCAACTCTTTCAAGGCATAAGCCTCTTTCTCAGGGTCAATGTCCTTTAACTTTCTCTTAATAGTCTTCCTTTATACTTAGATATAAAGGACTTAAATTTAGGGGTCTGCACAAAAGTATCATCTGCAACAAATTCTTGACTTGCACGATGTCTCACATCATATGATATCTCATCAAAGGTTTCAAAGGTGATCACACTTCTTTCCAATGGCATCTCATATTGGGGTATAACAGGAGCATTAAACTATGAGACTCCTTCTTCCTCCTCAGTGTTATCTTCTTCCATGGATGGGGAACCAACTGAAAAGCTCACTTCAGGAGTAGGTTGAGGTGATAAGTGATCTAGTGGTGTGATATTTTCTACTTGCCTCCTAGGACCTATGCCTCTTCCTCTTTCAAATGCCACAAGTGGCACATCTCTTATCAATTCTTCTTCATGGAGGATTAACTGTTCAATTCTTTATGTGGGATCATGTACCTCAGGGAAAGCCCCTACGTAGCCTATGTTATTATTCACCTTTCAAGCCTCAGCCATCATAACCCTACTATAGGCATTCATTCTCATACCCTTTCAATTTCTAAAAACTTTTGGCATTACAAATGAAGTGTTTAGGATCAAAATTTTCCCTTTTGTTGCCAATCAGCAAGCCATAATAATCCAGTTTACCACTAACCATGTCATAGCCTGAATCAGAGATAATAGTGAAATCACCAAAGCATAAAGTGGAAGGCATGAAAGTCTACCTCCCATAGCTCTTTAAAAGCATGAAAGCTGAAAATGACAATTGCCTTATGATCTCTAAATAAGCAACTCTATCCAGCATAGTCTTAGGCAAGAAATAAGGTGCAGCTTCAAATCCTTAAACCCTGATAACAGTACAATCCCCAAATATGTACCATTCCCCCCAATTGTGATTTATCCCTGCTTCATGACCCATATCTTTTGGTCAGAGAAATATTAAGATCTCTAGGGAGAGGTTGTAGTCACATTTGTGGCCTAGCATCTTGTATAGTGGTTTGACAAAATATTCCTCAAAATATAGGTAGTGGGACCTCCCACACTGGTGTCCCACACAGATGTCCACATTTGTAGAGGCCTTGAATTTCCATCATTATCTAAGTCTTTTATTCTTAATTCCTCACCCCATACCCCCATCACCTTCCCTTCATATAATATCATGTGCATGAAAAGAGAATAGTGCTTGAAATTAATGGCTTCATTTTCATTCTTGATGATATTCAGGGCATTATTGATGGCCTCCGCTAAATACTTTGCATAAGCATAGGGTTGGGCATTATGGCTCTGGATGTCTGTAGCTAAAACCATGGGAGAAATTTTCATGTTCTCAAGAACATCAATTCCCAGTACTTGACCAACTGAGTAATAAGTGTATTCAAAGTATTCTTCAAACAAAGCCACAAAGAATGGGGGCTTATCTTTGCTAGAGAACCTCATAGTTTGGTTACCCGCACCTTTAACCCTATGTAGAGGCAATTTTCACCTCTTGTAACTTGTTTCCATGGTGCGGTATTCCTCCAATAAGTCTCTAATTTGTAATTTTGTTTTCAGGGAAGTGTCTAGCTGAAAAATCATGGAAATATAATCTAGCTTTATGACCATGAACTGTGACCCATCAGGAAAATAAATTGCTCTCGTCTTCGTATTGTAATTATTTTCCAACACCTTGATTAACTCTACATTCACAAAGATGTTGGGTACTACAAGTTTACCCAAATTCAAATTCCACGGGTTTGACACTGGGCTATGACAGAATTTCTTCCTATAATGATAAATAAAGAGGTCATAACCCCTACACGGAGTCCATACATCTCCCAAATTTTTCTATTTATCTACTAATGTCACGCATGATGGGTTAAGCTATTCTATTCTTCTGGATTTTGGCCCAAAGCTAGGACACTAATCGATTAAGTCTTGATTCAATTGCCTAGCTTCAATTTTCTATCTTTTTGCTTTTTGTTTGCCTGGGGTTTTTTCCATCTCAACCCTACTCATGCAATGCTTTCATCTACTTACTGAGAAAATACTTTGAGCTGAGTCTAGACCACTTACTTGGATAAATGCTACAAATTTCTAGCTACCTACCACCGTCCAACTTGGTTCTCCAAATCCTTCAATTATAATGCACAATGATTTCAACTTCTTTGAGGCCATATTTATCAAATTTCAGGACACTTCATCCATCCCTAGTTCATAAATGGTGCTCGCACCACCTTTAAGATCAAGTTCTTCATTAATAGCGATAGTCTCATCGATATTTGCGTTAGTCACATCAATCAGACTAATCATCATTTCATAACTATTGAAGAGACTTTTAATTAAAATGCCTATTGTTTCTTCGATATGCCAGTATGGCGGTGTTTTTCCCTTCCCTTCAGGTGTATACTGCTCTATCACATATGCTGCCCACCTTCTTGACGGTATAGTGGTGTATGCTTTTGATCATTACTTGAAGACTGTCGATGATACAATCTTATTTGTCTTACTAATATCTCAATGTCTCATCGACATTAGATCTTATGTTCTCTGATATTGGTTGTCGGTGTCAATGAGACAAGTTAATGTCTCTTGTCGATATGCCACTGTCTCATCAACAATCACTTCATTATATCCAAGAGTTGTGTTTCGTCGAGCACTTGTAGATATACCTTGTCGATGTGATATAAGTGATTCTCTCCTCAATATGCCTGTATCTTGTTTACATTCATTGTTTTACATCGTCGATGAGACATATAAATAAGTCTCTTCAACATAGGGGTGTCTCATCTACATTTTTGATCTATGTTTTGTGCTAATGTTAGGAAGACTTTGGAGGGACTCTTATCGACATGGTGTTGTCTTGGTGATATGCTATGAGCAATCATAGGAGTATTTCAAAGGAGGAATACACTTTGATGTTGTGATCAAGGGTTTTATTTGGAATCTCACGTGAGGGATTTTATTAAATTTAAGTTATTATGACATGAATTCTATGCATACGGTGGATGTAAGAGATGAGTGAAAATGGAAGTATGAAAAAATAATTAGGATGGAATTTTGGCTACAGCACAATCCATGTTTTAAAAAGGATGATTCTTATGGCCTAAACTTTGAAATGCTTTAGTAATATTATTTGTGTTGATACAAATTACCTATTGCAATATCCTTAAATTGTTCACTCTTTGGTATGAATTGTTGGCAGAAAAAATTAGGATTACTTGGATGCTTTTTCCATTCATTTTGTATCAACATATGTTCATGAAGACACAAAAGTTAATAGCTCAATCAGGTAGAGCTTTTGTGATTTTCAAATGAAGAGTAAGGTACATTTTTATTTCTGCTACATTACATTCATTTGTATAAACAAAATCAAAAGATTACATTACTAGATTGCACTTATGCAAATGCATATAATATAGGAAAGATTGCACAATCCTTTCGAAAATGTAGTCTTTATTGATAATGTAAACGTATGTTGTTCCACTCAAATTCATGGAACTGACTATTTGAATGGATATAATCAAAAAACTATACATTTATAGATACAAAAGAGAAAAATGCACATAAAGAGAAAGGGGACCCGTCATTTCCTCAATGACGAATCTCGATTGCTTTGTTCTACATCATCTTCAGTCTTCCCGCTTGTCTAAGCCTCCAAGTTGATGCCTTCCTTGTTGCTCCTATGTTCCCTGCATTTGAGTAAGAAGAGTGTTGTTAGAGAAATGAAGGATCACCAGTCAAAATATGTGCATACATCTATAAAGATATAATTTGATCATCATGTGCATTCAAATAACTTGCATACCATAGATGTCTAGGAAAACAAGAAAGTTATCAAACGTATCTATCATATGCTCGGTTTTATCCAACATGTTTTCTCATTGTGTGGGTATAGATAAAATTAGGTTGTTTTTTTATCTAGTTACAACATGTGGGGTGAAATGTGGCTCCCACAAGGGTTGAGCCCAACCTTCTGCCCTATTGTTTCATTTGAGAAAGATAATCACAAGTAAACCATCCATGAAGCATTAAAGATCAATCTTTGCAAGGATAGTGGAGTATGTTGGTAAGGGGTAATCTCCTTATTGATAAATATTTATCCTTATTAATAACAACATTCCACTATCAACATAGCCATGATTCTAACAAAATTGATCATCAAGGATTCCAAGATAGTTTTCATTAATAGTCTAGTTAAAATTAAGTAGCCCCAAGCATCTTAACAATCACAAGAATTGAACATGAGGGGCAGTCATGTAGATTAAAAGCTTACACAATAGTCATCACTTGCAAAGATAGAGACAACATGTTTCCACATAACAAATTAAATCGAATGCATGAAAGGTACAATGATGAAGTCCATAATAGTGAATGTTGCTTAAGAGGGATTGAAGGACAACATTTTGTATCAAGGAGAATAAGGTAACCTCAAACTCTGTTGTACCTGAGTATGATAATACCTAAGCTTCTGGTGTTTCTAGATGGAACCTATAGCGAAAAAGTGTAGTCTCCATTTGAAGGAACCATCTTCGGAGCTCTTCCCTGAAATGAGGGTTGAAAACATTAGAAGAAAATAAATACCATAATTCTAAAGTAACAATTTGTATCAAGATAAATGTTAGAAAGTATAATTAAAAAGACAAATCCTTACAATTGGACCTCAAATTGGACCAAACAGATTTATGATTTTATCTTTAGAATGTAAGAACTTTCTCTGTCGGAGCTTCACGACCTAAAATTGGATCTCCAATTGGACCAATAAAATTTATGATTTTATCTTTAGAATATAGGAACTTTCTCTATTTGATATTCAAGACCTCAAATTAGATCGGAAGTTGGATAAGGAGATTTATGATTTTATCTTTAGAATGTACAAAATTTCTCTATCCGATACTAAAGATGTAAGGTTGGATCAAAAACCTCATAAGCAGATTTATGATTTTATCTTTACAATGTAGAAACTTCCTTTGTCGGATATTTGGAAATTCCTACACACAAGTTCTGCTTCCAAGCAAAAACACCCAGAAGTGTTTCACACCGGCTCAAGATACAATCCAACCTAGTTATGACACTGATAGCAGTCCATTTTTTCCCAAACTATCCATACCAGAACGTTGCATCACAATCTATTCTTCTTGCACATAAAAATGCCACATATTAACCCCTTCTAAATAAAACTCAAAATACCATGAAACAATGAGTCCCCTATATTAGTAAGTAGGCAGTCTATAGGGCATAGTTTGATTTTATACAAGGATGCTCGTGAAAGGAATCTTCAAGTGACAGTGAGTGAGTTGTTTGAGATTGCAGTTGATGGTGCAATATCTAGTCTTAAAGGCAGTTAGAAAAGCAGTCAATGTGCAAGAAAATAAAATTGTACACAACAAACAATTTACAATGTTATCTTGTATAATGCCTTAAGTTTGAAGAAAAAAATCTCATTGTATCTTGATGAAAGTAGTGACCTTAATGGTCAATCACTGTCAACCATGATTTTAGAAGATGTTATTGTGCTTATGGAGGTAGCATTTTAAGCAAGGCGGTGAGTGGTAGTTTGGAACAATGGCAGGTATGAAGGACTTGCTTTGTATGCATACTATGCAGTCTAGCTTAAGACAATGTTCTTATAAGATATTGAAGGTGGATTATGGAACTCAAGGGTAACATGATAAAGATTAAAGAAAATACTAAGATCTATTTAAAAGCCACTATCATGAAGATATTAAAGATGTCAAATGCAAAACCCTAGCAGCTGGAGTAATGAACATAGTGCGAAAGAGGACAGTGTGCTAGGGAAAATTTAGGAGATCTCCATATTATCTAATCACATGAAAATACATCATTTATTTATTTTTTTAAATTAAAAGAAATTATTCTAAACCCTATATAGGCCACATTGATACTTCAAAAGCATATGATTTTTTTTTTTAAGTTAAAATAAGTCATTCTAAACCCTATATAGGATACATTGATACTTCAAAAGCATCTAAAGGACTTTGAGATTATGCAAACATATGTTAATTAAATACCTAGATTACAAATAGTAGCGCAAAAATTGTAACCCTTGTTGATTAGAGCAGGAATGAGATAAACAACAATGAATCCTATGCCTCCTATCACGCACATCTTCTTACCATTCTCTGTCATTCTTTATTGAAACACTTCTCCATTTTAGTGGGTTACACCTGAAAATAAGGTTTCAACAAAGGTTTTATTGTATGTTTATTAAAATTAGAACTCCATTTTGGTGTGCTATGCCTGAAAATAAGATTTCAACGAAATTTTTAGAGTATGTTTATTAGAGTTTTACAGTATTTTGGCGGGCTATATTCTTGATTCCTTAAATGATTTATTCAAATGGATTGTGACTGATGTGATTTTCTGCATTTAGTGTTGTAAATTGTAATGATGCCACGATTACCATACTAACGTCGTCTCTTATTAAACCGGTTGCGGTATGGTGGGGTTTTTCCCTTCCCTTCTACTATTTACCGCACCACCACCTTGCTCAAGGCTTCTTGCCACAGGGTTGCAGTGTATACCACTCTACCGCATATGTTGCTCACCTTCCAGGTAGTATAGCAGTGTATGCTTTTGATCATTACTTGAAGATATTGTCTTACCGATATCTCAATGTCTCATCAACATTACTTTGTTATCTAAAAGAGTTGTGTTTCGCCGAGCACTTGTAGATATACCTTGTTGATTTGACGTAAATGATTCTCTCCTCAATATGCTCATATCTTGTTGAAATTTCATTGTTTTACATCATTGATGAGACATATAAATAAGTCTCTTCGACATAGGAGTATCTAAACCGGTGCTACACCCGAAGCTAAACTCAAAGCTAAAGTTGGAGCTAAAAGTGGCGCTAAACTCAAAGCTAAACTTGGAGCTAAGGGGCGGCACTAACGGCAACGCCACACACGGAGCTAATATCAGCACTAACTACGGCGCTTCTTTTGGTGCAAATTAACGCCTTAATTAGCGTCGACTTGTTCTAATCGGCACAAATAAATGCCAAAAAAAGTGCCATCCTAATAAATAGAGCCAACATTTTCAAAAAAATTGGCAAAAATTACATTAAAATAGTGGGTAGAAGCAAAAAAATGGAGCAAATCACAGGGATTTGTTGTAATGCATATTACTGCAGGATGCACCTTCACAAGTTGAATTTAAAAATTGTGGCTGGTTAGACTATTTCATGAATCTGAATGGTTTTAATGAAGACATTGCATTAGAATTTTCCCAAACATTGTCTGAAGGAAAAGCCACGATAAAAGGGCTGGAAGTATTGGCTACTAAAGAAAGAATTGTAGAGGTTATAGGGTTTCCTACTAATGATGAAAATTACCCTACTTCCAAAGACACCAGGTTGGCTAGGGTTGAATTTATAGAACCTAGCAACACTCCATTGAGCGTGGACAAACAAGGTGCAAAAAGAATTTCTCTGCCTGATCCATGGAAGAAAATAGTTGTTCATGTCATAAAATATATGACCTATGAAGGACGCTAGTCAAATATACATTATGTGCACTTTAAACTCTTGAATCATATGAGGCACAAGAGGAGGATGAATGTGTAGAAAATGCTCTACCACCTTGTTTCAATCATGGCAGTCGAGACTTAGAAAGGTAGGAACAATTTTGTTTCCCACCATTGTTTGATTAAATTGTTAGTTGAGAAGTCTCTACATGATGTATCTGAGATGACTTGGGAAGAATTCATAAATATTGATCAAATTAGACCAGAGCATTTGTGACCTTGGGTTTTACCTCAACCCCATAGGTCTAGCAGGAGATTGAGTGTGGCTGAAGCCACCCCTGGTGCTTCAACCTCTGGCATAGTCCCTAGTGCAAACCCTCCTGTAGCAAAACAAACCATAGAAATTAGCCCTTCTGAGATAGGGCACTCAAACAAAGAAAGTTCATCCCTAGATTCTGATGATGATGTTCCACTTGGAATCCTAATGAAAAATAGGGCACAAAAGAGAGAAGCAAAAATAAGAAAAGGAAAAGCTAAAAAGCAGCTAGTAGAAAAAGAAGTATCAAGCTCTAGGAAGCGGAAGGCTGACACTGTTCATCCTACAGCCAAAGAAAAATGTGAAAGCCTTCCCAGAAAATCAAGACCAGTTGGGCTAGCCTTTGATAACCCTCTGTAGGAAATCCCTAAGTCTAGAGAAATATCACAGGGGGACACAGAAGCTCCAATGGGGCAGGTGAATGTCAAGGAAGAGGATATATTTGATAAAGTAGGAAACATAACACTAGCAGATCTTGATGATATTACAGAACAAGTTGAGAATCAAGGGTATGAGGAAAATCAGGATTTCTTGCAGCAAGAGATCCTGCAACATGAGCAAAAAAAGGAATAAGAGGCCTTGCAGCCAGACTTGACTAAACAACCTGAATCCCTAAAATTGGTAGTATATGAAGAGCAAGAATCAATGCCAGGAAAAATGCTTCTAGGAATACATAACTCCCCTTCTTTTTCAATGCACATGGTAGCTATGCATTTATGGAAAGAGATGCAAAGAAGAGAAGAGGAATGGAAAGAAGAGAAACGTAGTCTAAAGAAGGAAATTCAAAAGAAAGATGAGGAGATTGCAAACAAGGATGCAAAAATTGCTACTTTAAAAAAGAAGGTGGATGATATGACAGACTTAGTACCCCAGATAGTAGAATATAGGGCCCCTCCAAGGGTCTATGCTTTGCATTTGAAGGAGAAATATATTTCTTTTAAGCTGGCAAGGATTGTCTTAGGTTTGAACCCTTCTATATGAGACTCCTATTGAATTTTTCAAAGCTTATCAGATTGCTTCCCGTGAGATGAAGAATTTGTTGTGTGAATTTTACTTGCACAATTATGTTTTGACTCAAGACCATGATTGGAATCCATTGTTATATGTTGGGGATGTCCAATTAAGGGCATTTATGTCCTAGGTACAAAATGAGATCAGTTGGGGACAACAATATGGGGCTTATAAGCAAATGGAATCCAACATCCCTCTGCTCATCAGGGCTGAATCAGGAAATCCAGGAGACATTTCCTGGGAGTAGCACAAAATGCTTCTCAGACCTAGCTATGGTAATAGGATTATGCCTTGGATAGAATTAGTTTACAATGAATATGAGGTGGTGGCAAAAGCAAAAGAGGAAACTATGAAGAGATACCTGTCACAAAGATGGAACAGCCTAACTGATGAGCTAAAGCAATTTGAGCCCCACTCTATACAGAACAACGCTGCAACACTTAAAAGAATTGACAAATATATACAAATTGGGAGGACAAAAGGACGATTCTAGCTTCCATTGACTTTACCCATCCTGATGCGGCCTGTGCCAAATTACAAGTTTTACAACTATGATATTGTTGCAGAGAGACAAAGATGGAACCGATTGGACAAACATCAAGGGTTCTATTGGGATCTTGATTCATGCATAGCAACCATTGATGTGGGACAGTTGGAAGTTGTAAATTTTAGGGCTTTGACTAAGCAGAAGAACAACCCTTCCCTTGTTGGAGGACTAGCAAAACCTTAGGTTGGGGGGATGATGAGTCTGGTTTATGGTTTAATTTTGGTAGAATTTATGATCTATTTGTCGAAATTGTCATGAACCTTGATGTTTGAATATTGATATTTCCTCAAAACCATAGACATTGGGCCTAATTTTATCTTTGCAAATATTTAATGACATTGACATGTTATATTGACTATCTGTGTTAATTCTACATGTGGATTAATGAATTTTCTTTAAAGATAGTTACAAATATGTGATTATTGTGTGTACTAATATTGCCATGCAAATATGATTCGAGGGCACTAGATTTAGAAGATTCTACCAGCTGGTCATTCATCATAATGGCTAACAAAGTGGTCATGCAAAGGTCAACGAAGGGAATCATTCAAAGAGGTCGACGGTGGGAGATTCCTCATGCAAACTGAGTTGTAACCACCTTGTAAATGATCTTTATTGATGTTGAGTGAATATAGGCATTACTATTGTGCTAAATCTGCGTTTAGGCAAGAACATCTGACCATATTTCGTGCATGTGTAACCATCTCTCCACTTTCTCTGCTTTCCCTAAAGTGGCATCCTCCTAGTTCATGGAGTTGACCGCCTTGCTTAGTTAGTCACTTCTTTTCCTATAAATAAGAGTCGGATGCTCCTTCTCAAGAGGTTACGCAATCTAATGATGTACTTGCATTCTTAGTTTTCAGCAATACAATTACACTGCTCTATTGTACTCATGTTTTCCAATTAATAAGATGAAGTTATAAGTCTATGCATATGAGTTTACATTAGTTTTAGAGGATACTCATCCAAGGGGGCCCACTTGGTGAGCATTTCATCCTTAGTTTAGTTTAGTTTGGTTATTACTTTATATTCTGTAATTAGTTAAGAATCTGGCACTAATTGTTCCTGCAACCACTAGAATTCCATTATGTGACTATTCCTACAGCCAAAGCAAACATAGTAGTTTCTTGTTTTTTGCTCAGATTTTCATTTTTGTCATGTATTTCATCTTAGCATAGTTGTTGGTTGATGTTTAATACTTATGTTAGTTCCTTCTAAGTAATTTACCTTCAGCATTATGTTTTTTTTAGTTGTAAAATGAATATGGCTACTTGGGATCCTTAGTGCACATATTGTGTTGACCCGTTTCAAGTTGGCATCCCTAGGTTGACAAGTTAAATGCACGTTCATGATGATTGAATGGCTATTCAATTTAGATGTCCAATCTCTGAATCACAGTTGTAAGGGCTTAGTTGTTAAATCATTGTAGGAGGCCAACACAAGGGACAACACATGAGCACCACAACATCACAAATGAAGCAAAGAAGAGAGAAAAATAAAAATAAAGGAGAAAGACAAGGTCGTAATGAACAAGAGACAGGGGGATCTAATATTTTGAGGTCAGATTTGCTCATAAATATAGATAAATAAGTATAATAATATATAAATGAACTGTCATCAAACCCCTACTATATCATACCATGTGAAGAAGACACATGATGATCTGTATAGGATCTAGACTAGATTGCAGTTTAAATGTTTAAACTTTTACAATGCTTTACAATGATTATTTCAAGTTAATTTAAATTGAAATTAACTTAAGGAAATAACAGTATAAAATAAATAACAAGGTGATCATAACAGAAAGGAAAATTAAGACAGAAAGAGAGAGAAGAAGAGAAGTGCAAACAGTGTTTGATTTCGGAGTTCGTCACGAAAGTGACTACGTCTCCGGGTCCACTCCAATAGAGTGTGACCGATCCGATTAATCTCCAAATCAATTACAAAAGCACCACCATTCTCCAAGCATTTCGGCAGCGTAACGATGCTCTGATATGCAAGAATGGTTTGAAGAACTCTCCAACAAGACTCCTCTTCCGTCACTTCAGCATCAGGACTTCATCACCTGAAAGAAAACTTGATTCAACACTCACCTCAAGCCCCCTTTTTATACAAAGAATTTGCTCAATTTGGTTACTAACCAATTGATTTACAAAATATTCTCCTTATCTCTCCAATTACATAAGAATCCTCATGAATCTCCCTTTTTACATAATAAATCTTCAAAAATCCCCCCTTTTACATAATAAATATTTAATAATCTCCTTTAAATAATTTAAGCCCTTGAATTTTTCATACTTTCGGGCTTTGGAGGTTTTTGGAGGTTTTATTAAATCCTTTAAAAAGGATCTTTGTTTGTTTTTAATTCAAAAATAGGAGTTTGTTTTAAGTTTTATAGGCAATCGGTTTGAAAAAACAGTCAAAAGCTACCGATACCACATATATTCTAAACCTCCGCGATGGCTCGATGGTGGGAAAAGATTTTGGGAGGCCGGCGGTTCCGGGTTCAAACCCCGGCCGTCGGCTTTTATTCACCGAACTCCAACAAAAACTCAACAAAAGGAACCGATGACTACATATGGTAACTGCTACTGTCGGTGCTCTAACGGTGGACGGGTTGGCTAACTGCCCGGAGGTCGCGGGATCGAGATTTTCCGGCCAACAAATTTTTAAACAAACAAACAACGAACGCTGACGCAGGAAGGTGGGAGAATGATGAGACACATGGCGCGCCAGACCACTGCCACGTGGCAGAATACGATTGGTTGGAAACAAACACGTCACTGCCACTTGTCATCAACCCATTCGGCGACAATGCTGACGCGATGCTGACTCACATTCGATGTGGACGCTGACTCATATGCCAACTGGGTGCTGACGTGTCTGCCACGTATAATGCTGACTGTGCGCTGACTCATGTACGGAATGCTGACAGAGATGCCAACGAGGATGCTGACTGGGTACGGACTGCTGACTGAGCATACGGGACTGCCACGTGTCGCTCCGCGATTGGTCCGTACAATGCTGACGTGGATGCTACGTGTCAGCTTCTGATTCGGGCACCTCATCATCCGTACAGTACGGAATGCTGACGTCAGCATCCGTACGGTCCACCTCATCAAGTCAACTGCAAACTTTGACCGCTGATAAGTTGAGCCTCCGATGTCGAATTTCGACGAAACAAACGTTGCCGGAATCGTCTCGACGAGCTCTTCAACTTGACGCTACTTTCGTCGATTTCTGAAACAATCATTTTTTCGCTTCCTGGATGCCCCTGATTCCAGTTTGACCAAAAGTTTGACTGGCCATAACTCGTGCAAACGGACTCCTTTTCGCTCCGTTCGAGTTGCGTTGGAACCAGGACACTGATCTCTTTCTGATGGTGCTGATTTTGGAGAAAAATGTGACACTTCAATTTTCACTAAAAAATGTCCACCGGATCAGGCCTCCCCACTTAAGACCTTTTGGACCTCCAAAAGTGACATTTACTCTGACAATAAGTGAGGAATTGGCCTCCCTACTTGTCCTGTATCCTCTGTACATCTAAAAATCTGGCTCACAAGCACAATAAAGACTGCAACAATGTTGTTGAACATAAACATAACTTTATCACTTCCATAAGCATCTACATCAATTGTCGTAGCCACTAACCAACAAAAATTGACTAGCATCAAGCTGAACATCAATGCAGAAATGAAAGAAATTAAGTCAACAACAATTCGATCCTTTACAACAGGAACATTTTTACCCAAGGATCCATCAATGCTTTCAAGCATCATTTTCTCATGCTGTTTGTTGGTGCATCCTGCAACATCTGACCCTGGTTAGCTACTCCAAGTTCAAGTGTAGAACCACCTGTACTGACAGACATCAGAGTTAACTCTTTACTTGCATTGATTACCCTCTTTAACTGCCTGTGATTTGCAAAAGATTGATCAGTCTTAATCTTGCGAGAATGTACAATATACTGAATGCCATCTTTAAACAAGTGATAATGATTTTGTTGCCTGTAGAATATAGCTTTTCTGTCATAAAGATAAGGGCTACCAAGCACTATCCCACAGATATCCAGTGGAACTACATCAAACTGAACTTCATCCACAAATTTACTAGTGATTGTGAACCTTAAGGTGCATTGTTTTGTTACTTGCAACTTATCATTTTCACAAATCCAACCTAGTGGATAAGGTTTCTTATGTGGTGTAGTTCTTAATCCCAAGTTATTTACAACACTTTCTGAAATTAAATTCACTTGAGAACCACTATCTATGAGTGCATTGATTTTACTGTTCTTAGCCATAACCCTTAAATGAAAAAGCTCATTCCTTTTTGCATCTTCAGAGAAATCATTAACTATGGAAGAAGAAGCACAACTTGCAACAGAAACACCAGAAATAGAGGCTTTACCTTTTAGACCCATCGCTGTTATCTTAGTCTCATCATCTGAATCTGAACCAAGATCCATAACAACATTCATGGATTTATCCTTACCCTTCTGTTTCTGATTACGTCTTTGAGCCCACTTAGGCCTCAATTCGGGATGTAACTTCCAGCAGTGATTTTCATCATGACCTTCCTTGTCACAATGAGTGCAAGAAAGTTTCTCATCCTTCTTGACTGTAGCTGCCTTCTTTCCTTTCCCTGTCTCAGCATTCTTAGAAGATTTCTTTACATCATTATCAAACTTTTCAATGAAAGATCCTTTACCCCTTGACTCTAAGTGTGTAGCTTGAACAGACACTTCATCCAAGTTACAAGGGTTCAAAACCAAAATGGAATGCCTAAGGTAGGAATGCAAACCTCCTATGTACTTCAACAACGTGTCTTGAGTGTACAAAGGAACATTCAAAGCAATAGCCCTTTTCCTAAATTCATGGGTGTATTCTTGGACAGTTTGACCTTTCCCTTGCCTAAACATTTGCCAATCCATCATTATCTGCTGCATATGTCCTAAGGGATAAAACTGCTTCTTAAGTGTATTAATAAATTCTGCCCAAGTTAAACTGACTCTACCATGTTGTGAAACTTCTGCCTTAGACTTACTCTCCCACCAGGTTAAGGCTGTACCACCTAAACGAAGAGTAGCTAATTGGATCTTATCAACATCATCTATTAGGTTCTGGACTCTACAGTAGACCTCTATTTGTTGTATCCAGTCATCCAATTTTTCAGCATTAAGTTCTCCACAATATTTAGGTAAATCAAATTTTACATCCAGTTTAATTTTAGGTTTATACCCACTCTTGAAAGGATTAGAAGAAATAAAATGAGGAGAAGATGGAGAAGAAGGAGAAGGAGAAGAGGGAGGAGAAGAAGAAAAGGGATGATCTGGTTGCTTGCCACCATCTTCATGTTGTTTCCCTTTCATGTCTTTGCGATCTTCTTGCTTCGACGAACCTTCTTCACGTTCCTTCCGTTCTTGTCTCTCCTGAAAAAGAATGTCCACCTTTGCCTTCATCTCGAGGAATGCTCTTCGAAACTCCTGCTCACTGATTTCTTCAGGAACCTCCATTCCAGAAACTGACATCTTCGGAAATGTTCTACGCTTCCCGATCTCAGGATCAAAGTCTTCGAGCTTGCCTTCACCTTTCTGAATCCTGGATCTCGTTAGCATTCAAAAAAACAATAACTGCAATAATAGCCAACTAGGCTCTGATACCAACTTGATCTGTATAGGATCTAGACTAGATTGCAGTTTAAATGTTTAAACTTTTACAATGCTTTACAATGATTATTTCAAGTTAATTTAAATTGAAATTAACTTAAGGAAATAACAGTATAAAATAAATAACAAGGTGATCATAACAGAAAGGAAAATTAAGACAGAAAGAGAGAGAAGAAGAGAAGTGCAAACAGTGTTTGATTTCGGAGTTCGTCACGAAAGTGACTACGTCTCCGGGTCCACTCCAATAGAGTGTGACCGATCCGATTAATCTCCAAATCAATTACAAAAGCACCACCATTCTCCAAGCATTTCGGCAGCGTAACGATGCTCTGATATGCAAGAATGGTTTGAAGAACTCTCCAACAAGACTCCTCTTCCGTCACTTCAGCATCAGGACTTCATCACCTGAAAGAAAACTTGATTCAACACTCACCTCAAGCCCCCTTTTTATACAAAGAATTTGCTCAATTTGGTTACTAACCAATTGATTTACAAAATATTCTCCTTATCTCTCCAATTACATAAGAATCCTCATGAATCTCCCTTTTTACATAATAAATCTTCAAAAATCCCCCCTTTTACATAATAAATATTTAATAATCTCCTTTAAATAATTTAAGCCCTTGAATTTTTCATACTTTCGGGCTTTGGAGGTTTTTGGAGGTTTTATTAAATCCTTTAAAAAGGATCTTTGTTTGTTTTTAATTCAAAAATAGGAGTTTGTTTTAAGTTTTATAGGCAATCGGTTTGAAAAAACAGTCAAAAGCTACCGATACCACATATATTCTAAACCTCCGCGATGGCTCGGTGGTGGGAAAAGATTTTGGGAGGCCAGCGGTTCCGGGTTCAAACCCCGGCCGTCGGCTTTTATTCACCGAACTCCAACAAAAACTCAACAAAAGGAACCGATGACTACATATGGTAACTGCTACTGTCGGTGCTCTAACGGTGGACGGGTTGGCTAACTGCCCGGAGGTCGCGGGATCGAGATTTTCCGGCCAACAAATTTTTAAACAAACAAACAACGAACGCTGACGCAGGAAGGTGGGAGAATGATGAGACACATGGCGCGCCAGACCACTGCCACGTGGCAGAATACGATTGGTTGGAAACAAACACGTCACTGCCACTTGTCATCAACCCATTCGGCGACAATGCTGACGCGATGCTGACTCACATTCGATGTGGACGCTGACTCATATGCCAACTGGGTGCTGACGTGTCTGCCACGTATAATGCTGACTGTGCGCTGACTCATGTACGGAATGCTGACAGAGATGCCAACGAGGATGCTGACTGGGTACGGACTGCTGACTGAGCGTACGGGACTGCCACGTGTCGCTCCGCGATTGGTCCGTACAATGCTGACGTGGATGCTACGTGTCAGCTTCTGATTCGGGCACTTCATCATCCGTACAGTACGGAATGCTGACGTCAGCATCCGTACGGTCCACCTCATCAAGTCAACTGCAAACTTTGACCGCTGATAAGTTGAGCCTCCGATGTCGGATTTCGATGAAACGAACGTTGCCGGAATCGTCTCGATGAGCTCTTCGACTTGACGCTACTTTCGTCGATTTCCGAAACAATCATTTTTTCGCTTCCTGGATGCCCCTGATTCCAGTTTGACCAAAATTTTGACTGGCCATAACTCGTGCAAACGGACTCCTTTTCGCTCCATTCGAGTTGCGTTGGAACCAGGACACTGATCTCTTTCTGATGGTGCTGATTTTGGAGAAAAATGTGACACTTCAATTTTCACTAAAAAATGTCCACCGGATCACATGAAAATAAAAAAATTAGGTCAACATGGAAGGGAGACCTAAATGCCTCCAACACTTTGAATCGTCCCCAATTGTCAAAAATCAATACACAACAAAGAGAAGAATGATGTGACAAATAGAAGAAGTTTTATGACACAAAAACACTCTTGTATCCAAGCACTTACAAGGGTGACAAGGGTCATCTAGGAACATATAGAACAAGCACGGGGGAACACAACACACACACAATCTAATCTACAAATAAAGAAGAGGTACCCCCTAGTCCTCATCAGCCAAGAAGTTGTCATTCTCCCATTCTAAATCATCATAAGGGGAAGGCAAATGAGCCTACAAGAGTGAGATATCAAGGGAGTACCCTCCGACCCTCCTGTAATAAGAGCCAAGGAAGAAGGCCCTTCAAGGTCTTCTCTACTTAGTTCCTATGTGGTGAATATCAATGATCTCGCAAAAATTGTTGATAGGGTCAGGACATCATCTACAGAGTTGAACATGCACTTTACAGGAGTGTCATGTGTCAACTCAGCGAGCGATGGAGGTAATGCCTGAGATCTACTGCTAAGCTCGCCAAAAGATTCAAGAGCACTGAAGAACTCTGGGGATGTTGGGGCTTCTTCTGTCGCTAAGAAGGTGCAAGCCAAAGCAGAACCACCCTCTGAAGAAGGAAAACCCTTCTTCTAATTGCCATTGCTAGCAGGGTGTCCTCTATCTTTCACTTCATCAAAGGATGCAAGATCCCCACAAATGAGGCAGAGGGCATCGAGGAAGAGGAGAAAACAGCAACAGACACCACTGAGGTATTCGGCATGTCCACGTGTTTAGAGAACATCAAGTTCTCCAAAAGGGACATCAAAAGGGGAGGCTCAAATGAAGGAGAAATGAATACCTACACCCTCTTTGAGTGAGGATCATTCATGCTCACAGGGGATCTAGAAGCAAGATAGAGGCTAGGGGAACTAAAGTAGGAAGAATGAAAGAGGACATAGTAGAAGATGTTGAGGCGGGAGTTGTTGGCTCCCCTTCTTTTGCAAGGCAACCTGCTCAGCGGTCATAGCCTTCCTCCGACATTTACGCTCATGCACAAGGTAGTTTCGATGGCTTCAGGAGCTAGAGGCTACAACCATACAAGGGACAGAAGACTCTTGTTCAGCCATCAAAGTATCCATCACAGCTATTTCTGACAGAGGGAGGAACTCTTGGATGGGAACAAGAGGAAGAGATGGAGAATATGATGGAACAATAGTTGGGGGAGCAGACCCGAGCACCTCAGTGGCGGGCCTCTTCCCATTCACTACCTTAGAGGTAGGATCAGTAGGAGGTCGTAGAGGTCGAGACATAAAAGACGCTCCACGAGGAGTCTTCCCCTTACCATACAAAATATGTTGAAGTACCATGGGTAAGACAAGAAGTTCAAAATTTAGACACTTGGGCTTTCGCCAAGTGAGCACCATCGGACTCCCTAGCAAGCGCATAGGAGCAGAAGTCGATGGTGACGCAACAAGGAAAGAGGAAGTAGTAGGTGAGACAACAAAAGAGGACGAAGAGCTCTGAGCACAGGAAGGCTTTCCCTTCCCCTT
Source organism: Sequoia sempervirens (assembly GCA_007258455.2). NCBI lineage: Eukaryota > Viridiplantae > Streptophyta > Pinopsida > Cupressales > Cupressaceae > Sequoia > Sequoia sempervirens. The sequence continues at coordinate 32,944 of VDFB02014735.1, read as the reverse complement.
TTGAGAGGAAGAGGCGGGTTGTTGTTGTGGCATAGGGTGGATCATTTTTGGCTGCCCCTTGCCCCCAATCTTATACTTAATGTAATTCCGATAAAGTAGATTTGTTATGGGAGGAAGTAGACCAACCGAGGTAGGCCAAAAATGATCAAAGGAATAACCCCCATGGGATACCAATGGCTAATACCTAGTGTTGTCACAACATGCACGAAACCTTCGTTAGAGAACTTCAAAAATTTGTGAATAACAGAAACGATTTCATTCATGGGAGCTAGCCAAGGGATGCCCAACTTCACCCTAAACAGATTAGATTTTGGAATGACAAAAAGTAGCATCTACAGCCTTGGATCCCACTAGGACCAAAAGGATTATGGAACCATATGGGGTGACAGAAAGGTTGTTGTGCGTATGTATAGTAGTTTTTGTCCCCTCATATTCCTCCCTCTGTAAATAATTTAGCAAAAGAGTCTCTTCAGTGATAACATCTGTGCGACTCACAGGGTCGACTAGGACTCCTATCACAATGTTTCCATTAAGACAAGCAAGAATGTATAGGGGAGAGGTTTTTTTAGTTATGGGTAAGTCTTGTAAGGTGAAAGTCACATCTAGTGAGCTAGTCGTAGGCTGAGGTGGAGGACTAGGAGTGAACAAGACCACATTTATGTATGTCGAGGTCTTAAAAGAAACATCAGAAGGATCAATAATTAAGTTAGCAGAGTGAGATGGAAACGGATCCGTATAAATCTATAACTCACTATTTTCCTTAGCCACTAACTTATTCACATTTTTCTTCTTACCATTGAGACGCATGGTACCATTGTCGATGAGATCCTGTATCTCATGACACAAGCGCATGCAACATTCAATATCATGCCTGTGGACACTGTGGTACTAGAAAAACACGTTTCCATCATATCAGTTGGGATAAGGTTCCCTCGAAGGTCGAGGATCTTCCAATCTTATAATTGTATCCTTCAACAGCTTCTGTAGAACAAAAGAATAAGACTTAGATAATTTTGTAAATTGTTTGTTGCGCTTGAGGCCTCAATCATTAGTCGCGATGACTACATTCGCAACAGATTTACCTTTTCCTAAAATTGACACTATAGACCTTCCTTTAGAATGAGAGTGCAAGGAGGATCCTCAAACTAAACAACCGTTTGTTGATACTCCTGCAACGCAACACATAGATGTGCAAAAGAAGGATATTTCATCAAGGAAAATTTATCCTGCCACAATCATTGTAGGTTGCATATGAATACCTTCTGTATATTTGAGTAAAGTAGCATGTAAGAGATTTTTGAAAAGAGCGCTTGGTATCACCCGATGAAATCAGTGATCTTCTCGTGCTCTCCCTGCTTACATCAGTTGAGATCCGAGAAGGTCATCTTCAGACTGATGTTAGCCTAGAATTACAGGAGAAACTAATTCACCAGTTGATCGAATGAGAATATAGAGTTGTCAAGCAAGGAACAATACCATTCAAGTGATGTATCCTTGAGAGAACGAGGGAAGAGATTTTCCATCAGAGCATCATGGTGAAAGAAATCTATGCACATCACATTAAAAGTGGATACATGTGTTTGAGGATCCCCTTTACCACCATATTTCTCAAACTTAGGAATTTCCATTCCCTGAGGGAAAGGAGCATTTAAGATTGCTACAAAGAGGGGGTTGTGTTGGATGAAAGGATGGAAGATGGGTTGATCAGAAGCCTGAGATAGGCTTGCTAACTGGTTTGGCATCTGGCCCATGTTTTGAAGCAAAGCATTCAAAACAAGGTCATTAGATGATGTAGGACTAGTAGAGCCACCACCAGGGTCGTCGCAGAACCCACCTCCAGAACTGTCTCCCAAGCCCCCACCATGACCACCACCATGGCCCCCACCAAAGCCACCACCATGACCACCACCAAATCCATCATTATTACCACCATCGGCCCCACCACTAGTGCCACCAAAGCTACCAAAACCACCACCACTCATTCCACCGGGGCCCCCACCACTAGGGGCACTAGGAGGAGTAAAGCTAAAGCCAAGGGGTGTTCTACTCACCTTGATTGTGTGGGATGTTTGAGGAGTAGAGGAAACACTAATCGAAGGTCATGTTTCGGCCATGTATACAAATGTTGTAGGCATCGAGACACCTATCTGTCTCTCATAGCCATCAAGCACTGTCCCTCGGGTAGTACCCGATCTAGTGTTATACGAAGGGATGTATGATTAAGTTAGATTGGTGAGACCGCATAAGAATTCTATGCCCATCCAATCTTTTCCTAACATGTATCTCACCTCATTAACAAGCCTAGCGGCTCTTGTCATATTTGGTACTCTCTCCAAGTGATTTTCGAGATCTAACAATCTTTTGTCTAATGCCAGAAGGTGTTCCACGAGAATGTGTACAACATCATCCTCATCCACAGACAAGGTTGTAAGGGATGCTGGAGGAGTGGGTACATGAGTGGTCCCATCAATGAAACCCATCTTGACCGTCGAAATCTCCTCTTGAGAAATACAACTGGTAGTAAATCTTGTGGTAAAGCCTGAAGTGACCTTCATCATATCCATTTGTAAGTGTCGCACACTTCTTCTGAAAATGTACCTAGAGGTCGTAGACTAGGTTGTGATGCTCACAAAACCCAACACCCAAGTATGTAACGGTTGTCGAGTGTGAGGGAGTCTCAACACAAAGAAATGAATAGACGTTTTTCATGTTGGGTTCACCAAAATATAGAGGGGGACCGACCACTCCAAGGCTCCAGGTCATGGAGAGCCAAGAGCAAAAGGCTGCCCTAATCTACCTCAAGTTGGACTCATGTTTAGGAAAGTGTTATGATGCTTAGGGATAGAGAATGAAGAGCACTCTCAGTGCTTCTATCAATCTACTAACCTAAAATTTATGTTTGGATAAGCAAGCAGGCTTATGAAACCTGGACTATGACTTTGTCAATTCTCTACCAAAGGACAATAGTGCTCAACAGAGACAACCGCTCGACATGCTGGTGTCTCACAAGTGCGTTGTTTTTCGTACGGACAAATAGTGAAAAAGGGTAGTCAAAGACACTAGAAACCTACTAACAACTTAGCTACTGAAATTTGACGTGATGACAAAAGCAAGAAATGACAGAATAATTGAAATACTTAAGAGAGATGACAAGAATGAGAAAGGTAAGGATTCAAGTCATGAAAGGTCCAGTTCTCCCACAAGCTCCACATGAATTAGTACCTACACACAGCAAAGCGAGGAAAAATGTTTGGGCTATTTTGAGGCTTGTCGCAATCAAACCCCCACTTTGGTGCTCCCACCTCCATGGACAACCAAATAGATAGAGAAATAGAAATGTGATAAAGAAAGTATAGAGAAAGATAATATTGAATACTACAAAGAGAACTATGCTACTCAAATCTAACAACAATGCAATAGTGAATGAACAATACCAGCCTCAACTAGAGGCACTCAAGGCCAATGAGAGAGGAATGCAAGCTTACAACCATGGCAAAGTCAACATGGTTGCAGTGACGCTGAAGGAAGTCTTGCAAGACACCAAGTTGCAACTTCTATGGTAGATGTGAAGAATTTTGTGATGTTGGGATAATGAAGTTGATATTGCAACAAGTAGCCAAGAAGTGTGAGAGAATGTAAGAATTGTGTAGAAGCTAATGAAGAATGTGTAGAGAGAACAATGAGAATGAGAGAGTCATTTCTAAGTGAATTTGGGAGGGAAAGAGTCGTTCAAAGGTCAGCTGAAGGGCGTAGATACGTTACACTTTTCCCCTAATGGCAAATGTAATGCCTCTACAAATTACAGAGGTAGAAATCATGTCAGGATAGCAGCACATCGCGTGCGTGTCTCTGCTAGAAATTCCCCACCAACACTATAAACAGGCGTCAAGTGGATGGAGTACGAACGGAGGATGCAAAATTACATTGTCGGGTTTTATTTTTCTAAGGTGAAGGGTGTAAAAGGGGAACTTGAAAGGGGGTGCAAATTCACGCCTATACAATTATCAAAGAATACATGAGCAGATTCTAAAGTGTATTATTACACACTTATGAGCATAAATATTTGTTGAATTAGTGCATCTTTATGATCATATTTGTGAGCATTTTATGAACATCATATTGTAGATCTAAGTGGAGGTTTTAGAGTAGAGATTCAAGGCAAATTTGTGTGCAAAAGCAAGCAGATTTTTGAAGGAATCTAGGGTAGATCTAATAACATCATCATTATTATTGTATTTCAAAGGTTGGTGCCTTCTAATCAGAAAGATCTGGAGGTTGGAACCTCTTGCTCAAAGGGATCAATGTCTCTTGTTGATTTGGTGCTCAATGGAGGGGATTGGTCTCCTTTAGGTTGGTGCCTACAAAGTTGTAAGAAGTTTCCTATAAAAGCAATATTTTGTTGTGGTTTTCTCCTACAAGGGTTTTCATGTAAAATTATGTGTGCATCTTGTGTTCTCTACTGATAGATCTTGCATGTGTAGATATCTTGATTATTTCTTTATGATTGCCAAAATTATAAATTGAAAAAAATGGTATTATACTAATTCACCCCCCCCCCTCTCATTATAAGTGTGTGTGTTTTCATTGTTCCTAGTATTTAGTTGACTTTTGTATTCCTATAGATGTATATACAATGTATGATATCAAGCGGGATAATGTTAAGATTAAGATGTAATCAACCTTGTAAATCCTATGTATTTAGTTACTCCTAATGTTGTTTGTAGATCATTCACAAGGGATGAAGTATTCACCATCACTAGGAATTATTTTTTACCATCAAGGTTTTACTATTATGGTAATTAAGTTTTATTGAGATAGAAATTATTATTTTTACTAGGGCTCAATCACTAATTGTACCAATGGTAATTAAGATATTTTTGGGCATTCTTAAGGGAGTTGTTATGTGATTGTTTTGTTATTTTTGGTGGTTTTTATTAAAGATAAAATAATAGGTGGTTATAAACAATAACCACCAAGTTGGTTAGAAACTAACAACAATCAAGTGTCCAAATCAGGTAGGTGAGTAAAATGGTTGCAACCTACATTATCTTATGTATTAAATGTTTGGATTTATCCAAAGAAGGTTTTTGGATTTGATAAAAAAACTTATATGCCCCATTTAGGGGGTGAAAATGCTATATAAATAGGCCTTAAGATGGTAGGATGAGCATGTAATTAGAAAGAGTGAAAAAACTTTGTTTGCAAGTGCAAAATGATTGAAGATTGAAGGGGAGAAATATAGGATTGTATGTAATCTCTATTTTGAAGATAATATAGATCTGACCCTCTCTTCTTGTAGTTTTTTCCCAAAAGGGTTTCTCCACATAAATATTGTATTATATGTTTAATTCTTCTATTGCATATTTGTTTGAATTGTTGATTTATTCTCTTACAATCTCCTTTTGGTTATGCACTGGAAAATCTAGTTTATAGTTGAAATCATATTTTCATTTTACAATTGTTCACCTTAATTTCTAACAATAATTATGTGAATTGAGGTTGGCATGAAAGTAAGATATATGAGGCACGTAAGTCATATTGATAGAAGTAGGATGAAAAGATATATCATGACATGTCATCTCTAAGACCACATTATCCTCACATAAATTAAGGCTAGAAAAGTATGTGATGAAAGCATGGGAAATTTTCAAAAAGGAAGTATAGAGTAAAAAAGATGAATCAAACCATTCAAAGCTCTACCAATAAAGTATAAACAAAACTCGCTAATCAAAAAGACATCAAAATGTATGATATTAACAAGTAGGAAAACTTTCACATGTACAAAAGCATCAACAAACCCATCACAATCATGATGTAAGAGTTCTTCATTAAGGCTTACAATGTCTTCATGCAATGTAGAAAAAGGTAATAAAATAGTAACAAAGGTTATCATCAATGTGTAAGCTATCATCCTATAGTGTAGAAGAGTGTGAAATGTTATTATATGTGTAGATTCAACATGAGATGTGAAAGAATGATTCTCACAATGTCCATGATTCTCACAATGTCCATCATCATGTATGAGAGGAGATACTCCATTTAAAGCACACAAATCTATGGATATAAGACTACATTACATGTAAGATATGTATCATCACTAAGCATATGATCATGTATAGGTGAATCACATGATAGATTTTTGCTTAATGTATGCTCATCATCGTTACAAGACATAAGATTGTTATGGTATATAAGAATATATGTATTGAGCATCTTTAATAAAATAGGGTTTGCAGTAGGCAATTCAATGAAAGAGAAGAAATATAGGAAATGATAGATCACCTTTATATATAACATGTGCATATCCATAGTATTGAAAGCCACAAGTGTATCAAGTATAGATGCGTCATGCGATATGAAAGATAGGAGCATGTTAAAGTCTAAAATGAATGTATATTAATCAAGGAGCAAAATATCAAGGTGTCATGGCAAAAGAATATCCTGGGATGAGAGTGTGGGAAGAGATATAAACCATATATATACCTAAACCCTAATCAAAAGGTATGTAAATAAATTGAATGTGACCCCTAGAAAATCTAGAAATAGATGATAAATAAAAGTTATAACAAATCTAAAAATTATAATGTTGATGAGAAACCCCAAAGGAAGGATAGCTTGTGTAAGATCGTTCTTGTTCACTAAAAATGTAAAGAAAAAAAAAAATAACCTGCTCATAATCTAAACTAATCAAATAAAGTCCATCGACATAAGAATAGACTAACCTAGATAAAATAATTGACAATTATGTGCATATGCATTTTAAAATAATAATTGTTAAAGTACCAAACATAAATGTAACAAAACTAAGGTATTTAAATCCTTAATCAAAGGAGATGACTAATTCTATCAATGCACTAAATTTAGATGCTTCATGATTAAAAAAAAAAAATAGAATATGATAGTTTGTTGCTCACATCAAGATCTAAGCAATTGGTTTGCATTTTGTGGGGTCAAGTCTACAAGTTAGGATCAATTTTACACTATAGAAATGATTTAGCAATCTACACACTTATGCTTGTTGAATCACTTGATTTGCCACTACTTCTATCTTTTTTGCTATCTAAAATTGGTGGTATTTAAAAATATCTACAAAGGATTATTGATATGTCACAAGGGCCCATGTTTTCCCATATCAACCCTCAAAAAATTTAGGTGAATGAATGAAGATAATAGATTGCATCCGTGCAAATTCTCTAAAATAAATTTGTAGATCTAAATTCATTTTAGTGCACCAAATTGAAGTGTTCTTCCTTGTAATGTAAATGACATTTGGATGAAATGTTAGAATATAAAATGATGATAAATGAATGCAATTGAGAACCTTTAAGTACAAGGTCATAGCAATAAATTGTGCAAAACCTTGGTGAGAAAAGAATGGATGGGAGTTGACCAAAATTTAGATTTTATTTTTTAAAATTTGAGGGGTCAAATCTACATCTATATGGTTGACCCCACATTTTGCAAAACTAAATTGGGACATAGGGACAATTAAATCTAATAGATACCATAATGCATAAGATTTGGTGGATGAATAAGTATAATTAATACATAATTAAAATGAATATATAGTGTGCATGTATGGATAGGGCATGGATATATGGGAATATGAGTATATGGAGAATGGATACATCATTGATCAATATGATAACCTATTAAAACATTAACTCAAAATAAATACAAAACTAAGAAAGAAAAAAAATTGACATGGATAAATTTGGCCATTACAATTAAATCAAAAAATAATAAATAATTTCAAAATAGTTTGTTTTTAGTAAAGTATCATTTTTACCAATAGAGCCCCATACCGTGAGCAGGTATAACTAAAAGCTTAAGTCAAAAAAAACTCCCAATGAAATAAAAAATGTAGGTAATATCCTAAATATTATACAGAGATTTAAGAACACGTAATATTACTGTCCTCTCCGATTTGTAGATAATGGCCATTTTGCAGATCCTTACTTATAGCACATTGAATAGTTAGTTATGTCCATGGTTTCAAAACTTGCAACTGGATAAAATTCAGAAGATTAAATTTTGAATCGGATCGCAAAAATTTGGCAAAAATTGGTAAAATCCAGATAAATTATAAAACTAAGTGAAAGTTAACACTATCATATTTCCACAATCCATATTGATTCTTCCTAGATGATTTCTGAATTCGATTCTTTGCCTTGTTTCTCCTGCAGATCTACCGAGTGCTCACGATGCTAATTTCTGTTGAATTCACTAGAACTCGCCACCAAATAAATAGACAAACTTCTCAAACTGTGAAAATATCTCACAAGTATTTGAGAAAATTTAGAACTGTGATTATGTCAATGTCATTCCTCATGTACGCCTTTTAAATTTACCGTAATTGGCCACCAAACTGTGAGTAAAATAACTCTAGAAGCTCTTCGGAAGTATTTATCTTTTCGTCTACTGTAGCACTTGTACCCCTGGTTTGCATTATTTATAAATTCTGCATTCTCGGAAAATGCAGAATTAGTAGCTTTGAGTATTCCTCCATCACATCGCTCTATAAGTTTAATTCCACATGGTTGCGAGATCATTATCTCCTCCATAGGATTCTTCTTCGCTGGCACGGCTGTAACGATAATTCATCTTTCGGATTTATGCATTTAAGTTTTACTCAAAGCACCCATATATAAATAGCATCTTTAGATGCATTCTTATTCATAACCATTATTTATATTAATTATTTTGTTGTTAATTTTTCTTATCTGCCAGCATTTTTATTTTATATTTTAAAAAGCTCAGATCTATTCGACTCTACCACTCCCTCCTCGGCTACTATTGCAAGTCATGCCTCGCCATAATTATTCCTACCATAGATGTTGGTTTTATTCCCTCAAAATGTCAGTCATTATTACATATACGCATATGGCACTGAACCAGTGAACCTTATAACCCAATCATCATCCAGCCAACTTTATCCTATCTGTCTCCAACTAAACTTGCCATAATTCAGTAAAATGTTTCACTTCGGTGTCTTGCAAAAGCATTAGCAAATCTGATGAAATCGCAGTAACCCTTAAATCTCTTATTGACACCGTAGGCCATAGATTTATCCATTCAAAATGCCATTAGTATTTATATACAGACGGCCATGGATCTTGTGATCCAGACCTCAAATGAAAATCTTGCACTTAAAAAGAGGAAGAGATACGAACAGCATCAATCCCTTGTTTCAAAGGGATCGCCATAATTCGGTAAGTGTTTCGCCTTAAATGTTTTGCAAAAACATTAGTAAGTGCGATGAAATTGCTGTAAATATTAAGCCTCTTTAAAAGACCATAAGCCTTAGTTTTATTGACCCGAAATGTCATAATTATATATACACATATGGTAGTCAACCTTATGAGCCAACCAAAGAGCTGGAACTTGAAGGAAACGGGCAGATATGCATAGAGCATTAATCCCTGGTTACAGAGGATTATTAATACACAAGTCACGAAACTCGGCCAAATTTCTCCATCCTGTGTACAACTAAACTCGGTATAATTCGGTCACTAATAAAT